>SOMO01000409.1:84137-101940 GCA_028128575.1 Paedocypris carbunculus
ACGCCTCCGCCTCTAGAGTTTAAACGTGGCTCGTGTTCATAGCAGAAATTAGGTGGAGTTGATTCATTTAGGCTAGTGTAGGTGTCTGGCTTGTCTGGCCATGTTTCTGTGAGCGCTAACACATCAAGCTTATTATCTAATTTTAGGGATTTGTTTTTTAAAATCTTGCTTTGATTATTATGACTAGCTGCCTTTTTTGTTTTATCCGAGGATCGGTTGTTATGGTTAGATTCCTGAGATTGTGACACAGGTTTTATGCTCTTACTGTACTTGATTTTAGCATTTTTGTTATTATTATTATCATCATCACTTTTGTTGTTGCTGTTGGTATTAATAGAGCCATTTTTAATATTGCGATTACATTTTGGTGTGCTGGCTGTACTGGGTGACTGTGGGCAGTACGCAGACAGCTGGTTAAGTGATGTCACCTGCTCTAGGCTAGGCCTATGATATAACTATAGGCTATATTATAAGATAAACGAGCGGCCCCCTTCCACGAGGGATGGAGGTCGTCGGGCTTTAACAGGTCAGGTCTTCCCCGAAAAGATCTCCAATTGTCTATAAAACCTATGCCATTCGAAGGACACCACTCAGACGCCCAGCCATGGAGAGCCCACAGTCTACTGTGAGTCTCGTCACCCCGGTAAGCGGGGAGGGGGCCAGAGTAAATTACTTTGTCTGATATCTTTTTGGCAGCTTCAAGCACCTCTTTAATATTAGTTTTGGTGATCTCGGACTGGCGAAGTCGGACATCATTAGAGCCGGCGTGAATAACTACCCTAGAATATTTACGTTGAGCATTAGCCAGCACTTTCAGACGCGATGCGATATCAGACACTCTGGCTCCAGGATGACACATTACTACTGTATTGGCTGGTGTCTCTACTCTCACGTTCCGCACTATGGAGTCTCCTATCACCAAGGCACTTTCAGCAGGCGTCTCAGACGGTGCCGTTCTGAGCGGGGAAAACCTGTTAGAAGTTTGAAGCAGAACGGAGGAGTGATGCCGCCTCGAATGGCGACTATTCCACCTCACAGTCACCCAGCTGTCCCGCTGCAGGACGTCTCCGCCCGGAACCGAGGAATGTGCCTCAGCGCTAAGCGCATCCGGTATCGTCTCGCTACTCTCACACTGTATTTCCTTCTCTATTTCTAATGTCCGGATGCGTGTTTCTAAGAACTCAAGCCTTTCCACCAGCATAATTAACTCTCTGCACTTAGCGCACGCAGGCCCGTCGCTACAAGGCAGGCAAACCAAGCAATTGCTTGGGGCCCCGAGCTGGCAGGGGCCTCAAGACAACGACCGGTTAAGAATAAAATACAGCGACAAACTGCGTGAGCGCCCCATTGATAGTGAATGCGGTAAAATGCAATGACACTGTTCTCGGGATCCCCCTCAAAGTAAAAACTAGTTGAAACCGCGGCTTTTCTCCGGGAGTTGAAAGAAAGTTATGGATCGAAGATCGCCGGTATAGATAAAAGTCTCCGGAGTTTACAAAAGCAGTTAAGTACTGATTATTTTTAGCAAAGTTCTCCGATGAGCAGTGAAGCTACAAACACAGCGCCTAGTTATCAGTATTAACATGTTATCAGTATTAACACTATTAACATGCCTGAAGTTATCAGGGCATGTTAATTGCGTCTTGATTTATTACATTTTTGTACGTCGGAGTGCCACTGTGTTTGTTGTGAAGTAAGTTTAATTAAATTTCAGCAAAAATCAAACATTTTCAATTCATTTAAAATTCAAGCAATTATAAGGCCTTGAAAATACAAAACTGAAATTCAAGCATTTTCAAGCACCTGTAGAAACTCTGTGACTTATAAGAACCAATGTGATGACACATTTTTAAATTCTGGAATCATAATTTCAAGTTTAAGTTGAATATTTACATACAGTGCGTTTCATAGGCATACACTATCACAAAGTAGATGTGTGAAGCATTTTTCTGGTTGTCATCGATCTTAAAAAAACATCCAGATAAATCGCGTCATACGGTTACTATAAACTTGTTAGTGCTTAAATGCTTATAACATTAAGCCCTTCGTGGTATAATAAAATGATTGTTTTAAACGGTTGGTTGTAAAAACAACTCTTCTTGCGCTTAATGCACACAGTTAAAACTGTGAAAAGCGCCTTACAAATGCTCAGAACTTGAACTTAATACAGTATTATTATGAATATAGTAGTAATAATATTTTTAAGTGCTTTATAAATATTTATTGAAACAATACAGTCATATACCATTATAAATGTCATATTAAATGAGGTCATTTTTTCTTTGCATCATTTTTTAAATCGAATTTTATATTTCCTTGCATCATTTAAGTAGTTATCAAACCAGTACTTTTACTCAAGTAAAAAGGTTTGAGTTGTACTTCCACAGAAGTAGATTTTTTCTATATCGATATTCTCTATATCACTTTTTTATTTTCGATATCTTTTTTAAAGAACTATCTATACTTTTACATAAATAATGAATGTGACTACTTTTGGCAGCACCGGTTAAAACTAGTGTAATGTCAAGACTGGGTAAGTGCTGAGTTCCGGAGGCCTGATAGTTTGTCTCTCTAACATGTGGACAGAGGTTTGCAGGCTGCAGGCCAAAGGTTAAAGGTTAATCCTGTTGGCAATGTTTTAGGCCAAAACAAACGTCGTTGACATTGTGAGCCACACACTTTCATAGAAAGACACAAAGCTCTTGACTCCAGACCGGATTTACTGGATCAACACAGGAATCAACTGTGTTTGCAAAGCTAAAACATGCGCAGTATAAAAAAAAAATCTATCGTGCACAATTATCAACTTCTAGTAATTATTTAAAAAGCATAATTTGTAATGCAGTGCATACAATAGTAAATACAATAGATTTAAAATGCAGCTTTAAACTGGTATGGGACAAAATAAATATTGAAAATGTATGTATTTACATTAAAACTATTTCAATATGTTTAGAAGAGTTTAATAATTACATGTTTTGTATGTATTTTTAGATAATAACTAAAGACACTATCTGTAATCATGCATCATCTTTTGAAAAAAAAATATTAAATATTTTAAATGTGGCTTTATAATTTACAGTATAAGACCTTGTACATTACAAGACTTTTTCTGACATCTAGTGTTCAATCTGATAGCAAAGCGGAAGTTTCTTAAATAGTTGCCTAAATAGTCCGATGCAAATGCATCATAAAGTAATGTTGACTTTCTTTTTCTAATAGCAAGATTTATTTGAATTTTTATTCTTCATACTTGTGAACGATTCAGTAGAATTTGCAATACGTTAAAAAATCCACGGTCAGCTACAGCAACCTCTATAAAAGTGATTTAACATCCACCCAAGCGTATTTTTTTTTCGAAATAATATGCACGTAAAATTTAAAATTTCTAAAAAAAAAATAACAAAAAAAACAAACAAACCAAAAATATAACTGTTCGTCGTATAATCAATGCTCCTTACATATGTAGTATAAACTTTAGTTGTGATTAGTGACCAATTCGATTGTGACAAACTGTTTATGAAAACTTCCAAATGTTAAATCAACTTTGCATTTTTTTTTTCATTTCTTAATATTCTGTTTTCAATCTCTATATTCTGAAACTGGATGGATTATACTAATTATGAGTTCAATCTGGGTGGATTAACAGAAAAACTGACCGCTTGATGCTGTTGTCGATAGGCAGGAGTGTAATGCACTTGAGTACACATTACTTATGTATTTTTGGTCACTTGAACGTAAATTAACTGTTGCACTTCATTGCATATTTGAGTTTGACTGAGACTGACTGTGTTCTTTTCTATTGTGGTAAATTGAGATGGTAAATTTAATTTCTGTATCGGAACATAAAACCTGAAAAATAAAGAGTTTCTTGTTTTCATGAACCTAAATTCAGTACGAGTAAAATACTTAAGTTCTTTTAAAACTGGATACTTTACGACTTTTACTCAAGTAAAGGAAATAGTGACTTGTAATTTTGACTAGAGTGACTTGAGTAATTTTTACAGTAAGGTATTCAAACTTTTACTCAAGTTTGGTCTTCAGGTACTCTTTACTCCTGTGTCGATAGTTTGTTTAATTGTGTATACTAGTGACTCTAAGGGCTTAAAAATATCTGAATGGCAACCAGATGTTAATTTTAACCATGAATACTACAGTACGTATATCATTACGTAATTCCAAATGATCTGTCAGTGGTACGGAAGGGGACTTATGTCAAGAAGATGCAGGTTCGAATCCCGCTCCCGTGGGATCTACAACCGAGTGCCCTTGAGTACAATACTGACCTCGTCATCACGACTTAAGACACTGTGTGTAACTTTACTATTTGGGTAAATGCACAATTTCTCTATGGTACCTAGTGGCCACATTGACAAAATAAAAACCTCACTATTGTGAAAATATTGCCAGTTTTTGTTAATTATTCATATTTATGTGTGTCATGATTGTTGGACAAAACGGTACATTTGTATTTACAGAAATGCAACTGTATTTTTCTCCAGTGTAAAGTTCGTGTTGCAGTGCTACGCAATATTATTTATAATACTGTTATGAGAATTGCATAACCCATCTAAGGTATATTACCATAATGTATTGTATTTACGTGAATATAAGCACCCCCCAAATATAAACACCCCCTAGAATTTCGGGCACAAAATAAAAGTAAAAAAAATATCTATTCTAACCATAAAAACTCCACCTCCCAGAACTCTTAGCATCTCACTCCAGCAAGGCATTAGGCTGCCATCAGACTTTGCACGCCAGAGTAAAGCTGCGTATTTGTCAGACTTTAAAATCAGAACAGTATTGTTTTGCTATGTGCAGCAGACAGAGCCACTTGATTGTTTTTGCTCCTGGGATTTGAGTGAAGTGAATTTTTTGAATGAAGTGTTCTTCGTTTTGAACCATTTCTTTCTGCTTCAACGCTATAGGGTTACCACTTTTAATACCCAAAAATAAGGGACGCATACTGCTGTGGGCGGGGTGATTTGGGTGTGCGGGGCAACAACGACATCACTTTGTGATACAGTGATCGCAATGCAAAATAGGTTTCAGGAAATATGAACACCGAAACATTAAACAGTCTGTAATTGAAATACAGTTCTGTCTTTTTTATTGGGAGGCTAAAATATGTATAATATTTTGCAGTAACAACCATTCAATCATGGAAACAGCACATGCATTAAAACAGCTACAAAAACATTAGCTAGTAAAGTTAGCCTAATAGAATAGCCTATTTCTAATAAAAAAAAAAAGAGAAAGTTGCAATTTACTAGTTAACGCTAATTGGGTTCCTCGGCTAATCAGGATGCAATATGGTCTGTCTGTTCAAATATTAATGATTGTATTTAGTTTAATCTTACTTCTTCCAGTGTTATTTTGGCCGTGTTAAGTGTCGCTTAAAGTCGTAGCCCAATGAATATATTATGCAATTAGCATTATTGTGCACAACTACTGTGCAATTTCATTTCTGCTGTCAAGGTTTAGGTTTTCTATTGCATTACATGTACATTTTTGTGATGTTAGGTATGTTGCATGTGAGAAACTCCATATCCCAGCATGCCCTAATGATGACGTGGTGGTGACGCACGGGGGTTGTGGGTAGTAGCGCATGGAGACGGTTGCTAAGAGCTTGCTGTGAGCGAATAAAGTTTGATAAACAGATGCTGCGCCTCTGAAGATTATTAAACAAAGACAAGACATAACATGGTGTCAGAAGAGGCCGTGAGCAACTAAAAGACAACAGCTTGAGCCACGAAAGAACCGCGAAAAAAGAGAAGTTTACCGTTGCGGGAACTAATCGCGTGAGGCAAGCAACATGCTAACGGATGCTACGGCGTGTTATGGCTACAAGCAGCGAAGAAACTGAAACTGGGGCTGAAGGACAGATCAATCAAAGAGAAGAGGATCTTGTACCTGAATTAGAGGAAAACCAGCAACAACAGAGTGCTGACGAAGTCTCTATACCCCGACGTGCAGTCATGGAGAAGTTAAGTCCACCTACACCAATGCAGCTGACTGGTAATCTTGCGCGATAACTGGAAACGTTTTAGGCAAAGATTTAATATATATCTAGCAGCAAGCGGTGCAGGAGGTGATGACGAAAGACTGAAGGCTCACATCTTTTTACACGTTATTGGTGAAGATGCGTTGTATATAATAGCTTTCAGCTAGATGACGCTAATCTGACGTTGGATGGATTAATAACAAAGTTTGAAGAATACTTTGTGCCTCGTCAGAACGTGACCTATGAGAGGTACAAATTTAACACCCATGACCAAAAACAAGGCGTTTCCTTTGACCAGTATTTGGCAGAACTGCACACACTGAGCAAAACGTGTGAATTTGGCACTCTCAGAGACTCACTAGTGAGAGACAGAATTACGCACTGAGAGAAAGACTGCTCAGAGAAACTGGACTTACATTAGATAAGTGCATCAGCACATGCAGAAACCACCCGAGCACAAGCAAAAGAGCTTCGAAAAGGGGAAACAACAGTGCATGCAATACATAAAGAAAGACAGAAAAAGAAAACATGTACCAAGCAAAATGTAAAAGTAACATAATTTAAATGTGGTAAATGATTAGAGTGGTTAAAAATATTCCTCCTGTTGTGCATCCGTGCAGGAAAATTCCATTTGCACTTCGAACGAAATTGAAAGATGAACTTTGAACGGATGGAAAAATTAGAGGTCATCAAGAAAATAGATGAGCCTACTGAATGGGTCAGTTTTCTTGTGATAATTCAGAAAGAAAAATGATGCTTTGAGAACATACTTAGATTCAAGAGTTCTAAATAAAGCAATTAAAAGAGAACATTTCAAGTTACAGACGAGAGAGGAGATTATGGCACAGTTTGCTGGAGCTAAATGGTTTAGCAAATTAGACGCATCATCAGGTTTCTGGCAGCTGAGATTGGACGACCTTTCGTCAAGGAGCTGTGCACCTTTAACACACCTGAGGGAAGATACAGATTTCTTTGTTTGGCATACGGTATTGTTGGGTTCTCTCCTTAAGATAGATCTTAAATCATCACAGAAAACAAGTTCCAGTCTGTTGAAAGTTCATATACCTTTTATTTTGATTACAGGAGTAAATCGATGCAGTTGGTGAAGCGGCGATGCTATGCGTGTAGCTTCTCAAGAGCAAATCTGTCTTCCTTCTCTGTTCTGCTTCACTTGCGTTTTTCCTTCTACCTCACGTTTTTACACAGTAATATCCAGGTGGTATCGCAACACATCAAAACCACTTACATCACACATCAAAAAGAGCTGGTTATCTTTTAATTGGCTGTATTTACGTCAAAGATAGTTATCTCTTTAACGAGCGTTTTCGCAACCCGAGCCGTCCACACCAGAGACGCCAGGAACGGACATCTCGACCTGACTTCACCACTTTCGGCGTGAGAGGCTCAGCCCTCCCTTCCTTTCTCTTTCTGAGAAACATTCAATTTCCGAAGCTAGAATTAACTTTAAGCAGTAAACATCATAGCAAAACAGTATATGAGCGCACATACATATTTATATTTTGAGTTTCTTTCAAATGATAATTTAGCAAAAGCACAAATTCCAACAGGTATCTTGTCGGCACCAGAAGTATATCATAAGAACATCCACATGATCTTTGAGCACATACCAGGAGTTGAGACCATGATGAACGACAATATAGTATGGGGCTCTACTCGAGAAGAACATTATCAGAGACTGAGACAAGTGCTTGACAAGACAAGAGAAATGAGTAAAACCACTAACGTTTGTGGGAGATGTCGACAGTGAGGACGGGGTGAAGCCAGACCTAAGAAAGACGTCAGCAATCAACAACATGGAAACTCCAAAGAACAAAGATGACGTCAGACGATTTCTAGGTATGGTCACCTATCTAGCTAAATTTGTCCCACAGCTGTCAACACAGTCAGCACCACTCAGAAGTCTTCTTGAAGAGAAAAATGAATGGATCTGGTCACATGAACAGAAAAAATGTTTCCAGAAACTGAAAGAGACTTTAACAAGAGAGCCTGTGTTAAAGTTCTATGATCCAGTGAAAAGTACCCGGATTTCAGCAGACGCTGGATTTCAAGTATGGCCTGGGGGCGGTGCTGTTGCAGCAACATGAAGAGCAATGGCTACCTGTCGCCTACACGTCCAGAGCCTTGACAAGCGCAGAGTCCAGGTATGCTCAAATTGAAAAAGAAATGCTCGCAAGCATGTACGCCAGGGGCGAATCTAGGCATGGGCAAGGGGAGGCAATGCCCCCCCAAATATTATCACTGCCCCCCTAAACGTGATGGCATACAAAATTCCGAATTTCATAAAAACTTAAAGAAAAATGGTCAGAGCACTCTTGTGCTTTCAAACAAGCTAGTAGTGTTTTCAAAAACATCGATATTTCCATAAGTATCAATACTGAAAAATCTGAAACGATGCAATATACTGCGACCAAAAAGTCAGCTCTTCCGTGTTTCTCGCCTTCGCGTATATAGACATTAGGCATGCACATTATACATATCAGTCCCTCCAGGATTTCGCGATCGCGCGAATTCACCAATTCACGCAAATTCAGCGAATCCCCGCGATTTTGTCGCGGCCTCGCAATTTCATCCAATCACCGCGAATTCGGCCAATCCGTTTGGTCCGTCACAGCACGCAGCAGTGTTTTCGCACAGAAGGTCTTCATTATAGTGACGGGAAGTTCGGCTCTTTTCATAGATTGACTCGTTTAACTCTTTCAAACCCTTTCAGAGCGGTTCAGTGCGTGAACACATCACGTGATCTCAAACTCGCCGTTCGGTTCACCGCGCGCACCCGAGGGTTTCCCTACCCGCCGCACTGTTATAATTGCCGTAATCATTACAACCATCTAATGCCGTATATAATGCTAAAGCAGCGTCTTTCAAAGTAATGACACACCTCACTTTTAAACTAATCACGTGTTTCAGATATATATGTTGCATCATTTGATCGTGATTCCTTGATAAGTCGATTACACTCTAACCAAATATGTATACTGTATCTGAAAAAAGTGAATAAAATTATTATAAGTTATTGTAACAATGTAGGACATATTTATGGGCGGGACCACTAAAAAGGCAGAACATGACGTGATTGTTTGACGCGCACGCGCAGAGCACGAGTTGAAAACAATTAGGAAGCACGAGTTAGGAAAAAAGTATAAAAAAAATGATAGAACACCAGCTTTACTGATGATATACGCACGAATATCACATGCGATTTATTGCAGAGCCCCAATGGTGTTCGGGTTACTCTGTGTCTGATAAGTACATTTATTTTTGATGTAACGAATGCAGGAGCCATTACTGGATTTCACCAGCTGCGAGAAAAATACCTAGGCAACGTTTACCTGAAAGAAAAAAGAAAAATGCACTTCATTCTGATGAGCAAATATAATTATTATTGCCAGAATCTTTGAACTCCTGTGCTTTGGGGGAGTAAACTTGCAAAGAACACTTTTAACATAATCGGTAATGCAATTCTGTTGAGAAAAATCTGTCTAAAAAAATCGCAACTTTTCCCGCAACTTTTTGAAAAAGCTCCCGCAACATTTGCCATTTTAGGCCGCAACAATCACAAAAAAATCCCGCGAAATCCTGGAGGGACTGACATATAGACGATGGCGAGTGCAGTCATCGCGACCCGTTTGAATCGAAAAAGCGCTAAAGAAGTTTTGTTTGGATTTTTTTCGGCTTCGACTCGAGGCAAATGAGCGCAAGGAGCCAGTGGATGCGCCAAGCGTTGCTGTTGAAAGAATTACGAGAAGTTAGTAACTGACTGTTTTCATCACCAACACGAGTGTTTGAAGTCACGTTTTGAGCCGTTACCGCTGTGAAATACAATCCGCCTCAGAGTGAGAAACACCAACGCATCTGACAAGAGATAATAATAATAATAATAATAATAATGTTCAACTCTGGCTCATTGAATAATTTAAGCAGATCACTACCACAATGTACCAACCGGAGATTAATACAAGTTTGAGGAGTAAGCTTATTCATTTGTCAAACGACTTGATCTTAAGGTTGGAGCTGACTTGTTTGATTGTGACGGGAAAAGCTACATAGTGGTGACGGACTACTTTTCAAACTATCCAGAGGTGGGAGCATTGCAGACAACATCAAGCAAAGCAGTAATCAGCTACCTCAAAACCGTCTTTGCCAGACATGGAGTCCCGTGTGAACTATTCTCAGACAATGGTCCGCAGTTTTCTAGCTGCGAGTTTGAGGCCTTTGCTAAAGAATAGGGATTTCAGCATTGCACTTCCAGTCCAACATATCCGAAGTCCAACGTCCTGGCAGAAAGCTCTGTGAAAATAGTCAAATTGATGATGAAAAAAAGCGCAGAACAGAGACAACTTTCAGAAAAGCCTACTGATTTATCAGAGTTCACCTTTAGAGAATGGACTGTCTCCAGCTCAGATGCTAATGGGAAGGCGCATTTGCTCTAACTTAACAGTAAAAAAGGACTTGCTGACGCCCCAAGGTTCACATAAGATCAAACTAGCAAAAGAGAAACAAAAAGAGAAACAAAAACAGCTGTATGATCGAACAGCAAAACACCTGCCGAAGCTGAAGCCTGGAGACACGGGACATCTCTACAGGTACGTGGAGACACCAAGGACAGGTGGAAGAGAATGTTGCACCGCGTTCTTACAGAATTAAAATGGAGAATGGAGTTAACCTGAGGAGAAATCGTGTAGATCTTCAACAAAATCACACTGCAGCCCAAGACCTGGTTCAGCGGGATATGACTGATTCTGAAGACCTAACCAACAGTGAGCTGAACCTCATGGAGCGTGATTGTGAGCAGCATCAGCACCACTAACAGTGGAGATTTCTCCTAAACAGACAAATTCTACAGCAATTGAAAACGTTTCTAGACCAAGGAGAAACGTGCAGCCTCACAAGAGACTGATTGAGAATTGCTGAAATGTGTTTAAGTTGTTTTAAAATTGTAACACCGTTCTACAAATAATAAAAAAAAAAAAAAAAAAAAATTAGCATGTCCTATACTGTAATGTATAGAGTTTGTACTGTGAAGTTACATTGAAAGAGTATTATAAATTGTTTAAATGTTTCAGCACTTTAATTTGCTTACGGTGCATAGTTTATTCTTTTATAGGGGGAAAGATGTGATGTTAGGTATGTTGCATGTGAGAAACACCATATCCAAGAAATAAAATACATACATTTGGTTTAAATCCTTTGAGATTTCTCAGCAGACTTAGGTCAAAGAGACGCGTGGCCTTTCTGTCAGCCATTTTAAAGATTTGAGGATGATTCAATTTTGGGTAGAGGGTGATGGTAGTTTCAATTTGTGTTTAGCATGAGCCAAATGCATGGATTACATATTAATTGTGCATATTTCAAAGGTAATTGTGACTTTTCTTTAGATTCAAGTTTATTTTCCCTCTCTGCTATGTCAATGACAAGGATGTTTTGACATTGACAAAGTTTTCTTTGATCATGTCAACCCCTTGTTCTCCCTCCAGCTCAGATAATGTGGGTTGGTCTAATCAATTTAGGCGGGAAAACTGGCCTATAAAAGCCAGGCAATTTTCACTGTGAAGGAGGGTTGGTTGTGTGTATGCTCTGTGCAAACGCATGTTGACAGTTTTGTTAACTGTTAATCCTGTTTTGAGGAGATTTGTTCCTTAAAAGCGATATACAAATGAACTTGAACTTGAAGTTTATCACATGCATGTTATGCTCTTAATTTCATGATACACGTGTATATTTACATTGTATATGTGCACAGTGATAATAAAAAGCTTTCTATTCTATTGTAGTGTGTAATTCAGTAATGAATCTCACGGATCGTGTTCCCGGTGACGTTTATGTGCGTGTATGTGTTACTGGCAATGTGTGAATTATATAGAACGGTTACTTTTTTACTTCGTTTCAAATCAGAATAATCTATAATATTAACGAATAGGAAGGCTGCAAAAGTTAGAAGCCCGGAACCAAACATCACCTGGACCAGAGCATCACTACTATTATTATTGTCTTAGAACCCTTAAAAAGCGCTAATAGCTTTTCTTCTTGCTCGTTTTACTCCCATGACGAGGTCCTGAGTGACATCACATCCCTGCCAGAGAAGTGTTGATACCATCGGGATGAAGACAACGTCGCCTGAGGAATGACGTACCACCGGGTCGGAGATGAAGTTGCACCACCGAGGATTGGGGATGATGTCACTCGGAGGAGTGTCATTATCACCAGACTAACACCAGAGAGTTGGGTTCTCCGTAGGTTTATTTCCTCTCACCCCACCAGAGAGGTTTTGTTTTCCTAGCCACTGTCGCCATCTAGCTTGCTCTTCTGGTCATAGCCCATAGACTGAACACCAATGAAAAATGGACATTTTTCTTTTTTAACAAACTCTTTTTCCTAATTTTGAACACAGATGAAAAATGGACATTTTTCTTATTTAAAGACTCTTTTTTTTCTTTTCTAATTCCACATAGAGACTTGGTCTGGGACTAAGACAGTTAAAACTGTGAAAAGCACCTTACAAATGCTCAGAACTTGAACTTAAGAAACCTATACATTTAAAAAAAATTTAAATTGATAAAAGCTACCGTAAAACCTCTAATAAAACACCACCATAATTACAATTATTAATTTTCTCCTGCAGCTTTCCCCCTCATTTAATCTGAGATGTTTAGCACAATCAGAAAAACGTTTTTTAAGCTTAAGAACGTGACGATCATGTTAGCGTATTTCCAAAAAGAAAATCACAAAATCCGTTTTTTTTTTGGACAAAAAAGAAAACAATGTAGTGACATATAAAATTAATTTTATTATCCATTTTTCTGAGTTTGCTTCTAGACAGACAACATCATCAGAAAAGACTATCGGACACCGACAACACGCAACAACTGTCGGCTGTATCAGAGCTTCAATATAATAATTATATATAAAAAAAAAAAAATAACAAGAACGAAGGAAGTTATTTTAGTCTCTCTGCGCTTACACTTAACATGGATCTGCCGTCTAATCACGGCTGAGCACCCGTGGCCGCAGGAACCTGTGTGGCAAGAGCACTGGGCGAGATGACAGGAGAAGCCGCCATGTTGGCTAGCGGCTGAGACGACGCCATGGTTGTGACACCCCCTGCAGGAAGAGTTAAAACTGCTGAAATGATGCAGATCGACATTCACCTTGACATACCTCATTAAAGTTTGTTGGGTTTATTGTTAGGGCTGGGCGATTATGCCAAAAATCTAAATCTCGATTAATTGAACATTTTAAACACAATTACTATTAATGTACGACTATTCCATTAATTTTTTTAATTTATACTCGAGGTTCCTACACTTTCTGAAAGATAAAACTCAAGCACTGGTTCAGATTTTTCCAGCACCATACAGTTGTGGTAAAATTTATATTGAAAGCCTAAAAACCATCAAAATAAAACGTTACCATTTTGGGGGAAAGTTTTGTGATATTAGGGGAATGAAAATGGACATTACATTTTATATAGGCACAATGTGTATTATAATTTTGTTTAAAATGAGAGATTAGACACGGAGAGAAGCATCTGCCATTCTTCACCATATTTATCAAAGTGTGTTTTAGTTTGGAAACGCTGTAACACATTCCCACGAGTTCTGCTCAGGTAGCCACACCCACACAATAAAGGTATTCGTGCTTCCCATTCTCTCTATTTTTATTTTGCTTAAATAAAAATTTTTAATTAAATTCTAGTCAGAGACTAAGAGCCACATTTTTTTCTGTGTTACTGCAAAGAGCCATATCATACACACTGGCACACATAAACGTCATCCCATTCCTTAATCTTGTATGCACGCGCGCACACACACACACACACACCTCTGCTGAGCCAGATTGAATGATAATAACCACACCAACATGATAATATTAGTTATGAAATTTTCAAGCATTTTCAAGCACTTCATTTAAAATTCATGGATTTTCATGGCCTTGAAAACACATTGTTGAATTTCAATCTGAAAATCAATTCAAAATGAATTTAAAGTACCTGTAGGAACCCTGTATATATATTTTTTGCCCTCCTAGTTCACTGACAAGTTTAGTACAATAAATATGCACACATTATTTTTTGAATAAAGGGTGCATTACTCGATAATCAAAGGAAACACACACACGACTCGTCTATATGATTATTTGTTGAACATAAACAACTGAAGTTAAAGCACAGAGTGCCTAAATTACACAATCTCTTAATCCTATTAAGTAAAAATAAATAACGTTCATGTTTGGGAACCGAATAAATGATTAATAACATTTTCTCATTTACATGGAAAACGAGCAGATTTCTCCTAAATAAAATAACTCTTGTATAACCAGTGCATTTCTTGCATCATCTATAAACAAATATTTTACTGTGCAATGTGTCAATGTGAACAACAGATTAATTTTGTAATGAATATAAAACCTTTGCATGAGGTGATCTTATCATATCACTATATAAAAATTTATTTACTCTTAAGTTCTTACTAATAAATGCGAGCGTGTTTAACCCTTTCAGGTTTCAGTCAGGACTTGACGCAAGTAACATTGTTTGTAATCAAATTTTGTTTTTTTTTGCAGTGCAAGCTCACTCAACAAGCGGAGAGGTGTCACATGACTTCACACGTGGATGTTTTCTTAAAGGGAAAGTAATCGAAATGATCAACCTGAACAATTCGAAGAATTACTAGTTCGGAATTTCTATTTCAAATATTTTTCCGATTAAATTGCCCATTCCTGTTTTTTGCACTTTTGTGGGCGAGATGGTAGGGGGTTGATTTACCCGTAATCATACTGGACGTGCTGACTGCCGTGGAGCCAGCGGAGAGTCCTGAAGTAGAGCCGATACGCGCCTGCTCCTTCACAATGGGGTCTGACAGAAAACAGGAAATAGATCAGTTACATTAATAACAACAAGTCAAAGCTTTTGTGCTGGACACCGGAACACAATCCGCTCAAAATTGGACTGAACTTGAGCCAAAGGCATTTTCACACGTGTACAGAGTCATTACAAGATTTAGAAGATTTTTAGTAGTAGATGCTTGTTCTGACAAATAAAGGCATTTTCTATCATACAAAGTAAACAATAATTAATTCAAAATAAAAGAACTAAAAACAAAACAAAAAAAAGAAAAGAAACGGAATTTCTCATTTCATTTGGTTTTTCATTTTTCGCTTGCAATCTTTGTCAAAACTTTTTTTTCATGTTTCAGATTTTTTGATACATTTCAACTTTTGCCACTAGTTTCAGGTGGCTGGTGAGAATGTGATTGACAGCAGTTGACCAGGAAGTGTGAGGCAAATTCGGTGAACTTAATCACCGCTTAAATATTAGTATTCAATAAACTGTGATAAAGTGTTATTTTTGTTATTTTGTACTATATACATTTTAGTCTCTATACATTGAAATTGACAAGAGACTGACTTGAAAGGCTTCTTATAAATATCGTATTAGATATTATATTGTTTAATATTTTTTTCATGAAAAAATGATTCGTTTGTTTTAAAAACTCTCTTATAATTCAGTGTAAACTGGAGTTCAAGGTGAAACCTACTGTATGTGCGCACTAAATAGCGAGAGCAGGCGTTTATTTATTTTCTTTTTTAAGTGTGTGCTTTTATAATGATCACAGGTTGAGACAATTAAAACTGAAAAGCGCCTTACTTGAACTTGTGAGCTCTGAAATAAAGGAGAATGTTTTTTACGTTTCTGGTTCAATTATGTTCATTTTCTTTTAAAAATACAATTTTTTCTTTATTTAACAAACATAACTTGTGACTCGCATCATTTTGATATTGCTTTACTTCATGGATAACAAAAAGTCGATTCTGGTGGTGAAGACTTCATTTCTCAAGATCCTTTGCTCTCCAGTCTGACTGAGCAATAGTCAGAGCAATAGTTTCAAGCTCAGGCCTGTTTTAAGCTCTCGGTTTATCTGACGCCGTGTGAATAGGAAGGATTATTATCCCCTGTGCAGCAACCCAGCGTTTTGATTGTGCCTGTTCTTTGGGTTTTTTTTACTTCTTGTCCATGTTCATTTTCAACTGTTTCAACTCTTTCTGCGATGAGACATTAGAGTTGTATGTACCCGGTCGTGGTTTGTAGTTTCTGTTTTTTGTAATATTAATGATTGTATTTAGTTTAATCTTACTTCGTCCACTGTCATTTTGTCTCTGTTAAGTGTTGCGGCGTGTCGACTTGATTCTTTATTTCTGTTATTGAGCCAATAAAAGCTTATACGGTAGCCCGTCTGCATACGGATCATTGTTTAACATTAAATAGAGTTCAAGTTCAAGTTCTGAGCATTTGTAAGGCGCTTTTCACAGTTTCTGTCTCAAAGCGCACGTGTGAAATATGTAAGAGAATTGTTGCTTTTTTTCATTTGATTGTCTGTTTGGTGTTGTTAAGCAAATGGCTATGATTATGAAAAGACAAAGACCAAAGAGCAAGCACATATGCGACAGTGGCCAGGTAAAAAACCTCTCTAACAAGGAAAAAAAAAACCCGGGGAGAACCCGCCTCACTGGCGCCAGTCTCCTCTGGCATTCTAACACTACAAAATCTACAAAATCGTTGGTTGTTTCACGCCATTTTAATGATGGTGCCGGGAGATGTATACACACACGCGCCGCTGCATAAAGACGATGTGTTTCTGTTTATTTGTGATCGTTTCCGACTTGAAATACTAAAAAATTGGCAGTGGTATTTACGCGCATTTTTGAAATCGGCGATTATAAGTGTGATGTATGTGCATGTTTGACTCCGACCACTAGGTGGAGTATGTATATGTGTTCTGTGTGACGAGCGGGTAGAAGAGAGTTGGGAGAATGGAGAAATAAAGAACGCTGTTGCTAAAAGAATACCGGTCTCTGAACAAGTTAATATAAAGAAATAACAACATTACAATAAGCACCCCCCGAGTTGGTGAGCGTCGAAAATTAGAAACAACGGTGTGTTTACATTCGCGTAAATACATTAGTGTTATTTTCATTTTGAGTCACATTTCTGTTATATGCATATATTATGATGTTATGTTATTTTTGAAATTAATACAATTAATAACAAAACTTTAAATTGTGAAAATATAAAAAAAAAAATAGAAAAAAAAATGTCTTAGAATAAAATGGCTCTTGATATGAGGGTCATATTCTGAAACGAGTTTGAAAATCACTAGGTTATTTTTATTCATTAATACGTGACAATGGAGCTGTAATTTAAGCTAAAATAAGCTCACAGAAATAAGGATGCTCCATGGCTTCCCGGGCTGTGAGGCGAGCTTGGTGGTCGTAGCGTAACAGCTTGTCCAGGAAGTCCAGCGCTTCACTGCTGACCAGATGCTGGTTCTCGCTGTGAACGAATCGCTCCCACCTTTTCCGGGAATGTCTGAGGGACAGAGATTATTTCAGAAAACAAAATCCAATCTGTGTGGCAAGCAGGAACTTGTCTTACCTCCCCAGAATGTCGTTGAAACGCGGGTCGAGTTCAATGTTGTACTTGTCGATGTAATCATACAGGTCCTCCGTGCCCAGTACTTTGGCGATCCGCACCAACTGAAACAGACAGCAGGGGGCAGCAGCCACACACACTTTATTAACTCACACTTTGTGGACAACAGCACTAATATTTTTTATTGTAAATTACACTAATTTCTTATAATTTAGAATCAGGATTAATATATTTAATTTCTATTATATTTAACAGCTTAATGGATATTAATTACAAATGTTTCAAATTCAAATAAAACAACTATTTTGAACAAAGTTGTACTTACATTCATTATTATTTTTATCTTAATA
>SOMO01000410.1:33978-46823 GCA_028128575.1 Paedocypris carbunculus
TCTCTCTCTCTCTCTGTCTCTCTCCCCCTCTCTCTCTCTCTCTGTCTGTCTCTCTTTCTCTCTCTCTCTCCCTCTCTCTCTGTCTCTTTCTCACTCTCTCACTCACATCCACTCACTCTCTCTCTCACACACTGGAAAAGTTGCTTCTGTCACCTGTTCTTGATGATCCTCTGCACGATGCTGTCAGTGGTCAGGCAGTTTCCACAGTCCACCGTCTGTAATATGCCCAGCCTCCTGGGGACCTGCGAAGAGACACCAGCGGATCAGACCCTGCCACGCCCAGTGCTGGTCCACCTCGCCCGGCACTTACAGTGTACGGGTCCAATCCATCCCGGTCGGGAAACACCTCGTTTTTCCCGCAGCACACCAGGTCCACCTGAGCACGGAGGAAACCCAACGGTCACGGTCAGAGGTGCCGAGTAACAGAGTAAAATACTTACTTATTTTAGTAGAATTTTAGCTTGTTTGTACTTTTACTTGAGTAATTATTTCTTCGCGCACATTTTACTTCTACTCCTTGTCTTTTGCAACTACTGTATCTGTACTTTGGACTTCATACTATTTCATAATATTTCAAAATATATTTCATACTTTATATATTTAAAAAATAGTCGCTCTTGTGATGTCATTTATCTGAATTAAAAACCAGGTAAATGGCGCCGTCCGGTTACGGTAAAGTTGATTGTGTTTGGATGAGGCGTATTTCCTCTTTGCTGAAGTTTCGTTTATGCGAATACATTTATTTGGACTGAAAGAAAAGTTTATAAAAACAAGTTCAAGAAAAATAAATGGTTTTCTAAATAAGTAAGATCTTTGCATATATTTTATATGTTCATAGTTAACTACGCACTCAGATTTCTTGGACATAGCAAATTTAGTAAAAATTTAGAATATATAGCACCTATATTGTCGTTAAATGTAATATTTAGAATAATTAGCACCTATATTGTCGTTAAATGTAATATTTAGTCGACTAAAACTAGATTAAAACAGAAAAAAACTTAAGAGGGATTTGAGGACTAAAACAAAACCGAGTGTAAGTCAAAACACTCTGACTATAATTAAAAATCTTTGTTAAAATTAAAACTGTTCGACTGTAGTAGAACAATATATAAGAATAAGAGTGACTACAGTATCCGCACACAGCTGATGTTCTACCTTGAAATGGTCCAGCAAGTCTTTGTTGACCACGAATGGCGCTCCGATGACCACCTCGGACACATACTGGGAAAGACAGAGGAAAACCATCAGTACAGTCACATGACGCACGACCAGGCCGAAGAGCGACTCACGCGACAGGCCAGCACGCTCAGGGTGCGCTCGTGGATGTTCATGATGGGATAGTTCTTCTCCTTGTATCGATTCACCTCCTAAAGGTAGAGACGCTCCTGAGCAAGTCTGGCCGAGGAGCAGGACGAAGCCTAACCTGATCGAAGTGCAGCCCCACGATGACGTACGGCCGCTCCGCCCGCTTAGACACCGCCTCCAAGAAGTCCACGTGGCCGATATCTGACGGTCATGGGTGAAGGACCATCGACAGGTTTGACGTACGTGTTGTCCACAAGGCTTTCTGCAGGTCCAGCAGCTCCGAGCGTGCCTGGTTCTGCTCGGACGTTGGGCGGACGGATTCCGCCAACAAGATTCCTAACTTTACAGTTTTACAATTCAACAAATTCCTGCTTTCCCTGGGAATCGAACCCATAATCCGGTGTTTAAAACAGGGGTGTGCAAACTTTTTGATTCCCGGGTCACATTGGGTTCTAACATTTGACAAAGGGGAAAGACCGTCAGGCTGTCAATCACCTTCTCACCAGCCAATCAGAGTAAGGGCCGCACCCACGTGAAGCTAGTGCCAGAAGTCCAAACGGAAAAAAAAAAAATGAAACGGACGAAAAAATCTGAAGCAATAAAAATTTTCCAAACCAAAACGTGAAGATTTTCGTTTGTTTCTTAGAAATTTACGCTTGATATTTTAGCAGACACTTTTATCCAAAGCGAATTACATTTCATTACAATTTCATAATTCAACAAATTCCTGCTTTCCCTGGGAATCGAACCCATGATCCGGTGTTTAAAACTGGGGTGTGCAAACTTTTTAATTCCCGGGTAACATTGGGTTCTAACATTTGACAAAGGGGAAAGACCGGGCTGTCAATCACATTCTCACCAGCCAATCAGAGTAAGGGCCGCACCCACGTGAAGCTAGTGCCAGAAGTCCAAACGAAAAAAAAAAAATGAAACGGACGAAAAAATCTGAGCAATAAAAATTTTCCAAACCGAAACGTGAAGATTTTCGTTTGTTTCTTGTTTCGTTTGTTAAATGTACGCTTGATATTTTTGGCGTCTGATTCCATCGACTGACAATGTCAGTATGTAAAAATAAATGTTAAAACTATATTAGTAGAATTTTTCACTGAAAAGTACATTTTGTGTTTATTGTTCCGCTTTTTAAAATGTGTTATAAAAAATAATTATAAAATTTTTACAAGTTCAGCGGGCCGTAGTTTGCCCACCCCTGGTCTAAAAATAAATAACAAAATATGAATTTAGAACGTGCGTTGACCAATAACTACATTTCCCACAATGCCTTTTGACTACGGCAGAGTTTCCACTGTTTTATGTTATTTTTCTTCATTCACTTGGACAGTTTGATCCTTCATTAATGGAGTTATGTGTGTTTTCACACGCTGACAAAATGTAAAGGGATTTATGTTGGAGCAACAAGCAAACTTAAACTTTTTCTACGCAACTGCAATTGTCACTTGAATAAGTTACAATAAATATCGAGTTGCTTAACATTAAGGAGTAGCTACATTTATTTTACATCATATTAAGTCACATTTATAAGTTACATCCGGATCTAGCGTATCCCTGCCAACCATCCTATAATGACCCCTGCCAATCACCTTGACTGTCTGACCACGCCCAACAAGGGCTTCTTTACTTGTATTTGTAGGCGGGGTCAACCTGACTTCCCAGCTGTGACTCGTCAATCTCGTCAATCATCAATCTACTCAAGTGTGGTTTTCCGACACTATTTACACCTGTGTCGTTGACTTACGCCAATCAGTTTGTTCAAGGATACGAAACAGGTCGAAATCTCCAGCCACGTAGATGATGGTGTCTCCCGCCTGAGGCTCCATGCCCGAAGCGAACTGGATGATTTTCTGGGAAGTCTGGAGGAACTGTGACACGCCCGTCCAGGGACTGTGGCCTTTGGGACCCTGTGAGTGGATGGGAAGGGACGGTAAGGACAGTCACGGGGCTGGACCGCTGACAGATTGGAGGCGATGTCTGTCTCAGAGTGCAAGTTCGGGTTCCGAGCATTTGTAAGGCGTTTGAATTGTCTCAAAGCGCACAATTTTTCAGATTGTGGTCTCACATTTTTATTTTTTTTTCCTAGCCACTGTCGCGATCTAGCTTGCTCTTCTGGTTCTTGCCCATAGTCTGACCAACAACAGTCATATTTTTTTCCTTTTTAACTGACTCTATTTCCCTCTAAATTTTAAGACTTTGTTTTTTTTTCTCATAGTGTCTTTGTGTTGGTCTCGGACTAAGAAAAGCGGCCAAAACTTGAACTTGAACTCACTGGTGTCTCCGCCCTCTCGTAAACCCATTAGCGTCCTTGCTATTGCCTTGGTGACCCTACTTGTCTCTCTCTGCACTTCCATTGTGTCGGACTGTGGATCATCTGATCTGTGCAAATCCAAACACGCAATTCTGGACTCACCCACTTTGGCGAGGCCTGGATGGACTTTGTATTGTTAATTACGAATTTGTTTTAAAAAAGACTTTATAGACACTTTATTTGGTTTTATTTATTTATGGCTTTATTTATGACTTTATTTACTTTATTGACAGTTAAATGATTTACAAAGTCATTACCAAATGACTTTGTAAAAGTCATTTTTTACCAAATCCTCAAGGTAATTTCACTCCTGCCTGTCACAAACCCTGGAGTTTTGTTGTTTTGGGACTTTTAGTTTGTCACCTTTATTTTGTAATCTTGTCTCTCTCTCTCTGTTTTGACGTCACGTTTGTTTTGTTTATTTCCTGGTTTTCCCCCACGTGTGTTTTGTTATTGTTCATTTTTGTCCTCTGTTTTGATTTCCCCAGTTTCTCGTCTTGCCCAATGTTTTTCTTCCTTGCCGGATTTTTTGTTACTACTCCGCCTGTTCGACCACGCCCTGAAAATAAAACCCCTTTTTGTTGCCACCGTTAACCCTTGAATGCTTCCTGAGTTTCTGTGCTGTGCACGTGGGTCTTTCCCTCCTGCTCTGTCCCGAGTGACAGTCGCTTTGTCACTGCCTCAATGAACTCGATTGAATCAGACTAGAGTTCGTATTGCTGATTTGGTGTGGTTGGTTTANCGATTGCCCCCTAGCGGTGGAAAAAAAATCCGCAAAATAGCGTCTTTTTTCTATAAGCCGCATGGTTCAAAACCTAGGAAAAAAGTAGCGGCTTATAGTCCGGAAAATACGGGTAGTCTTTAAAAAACAGAAATGTCCATTATTTGTCTGTGTTCAAAAATCTGGGGAAAAGCGTTAGAAGAGAAAAAAAAGTGCGTTGTGATTTCAGCTTTGCAAAATGCTGTACACGTAATACTTTCGTTCTATCTACGGATCCGTCTGGCAACGTTTGAAAGTGAAACTGTCTAAAAGTCCTTCCTTGCTCCTATTTGTTGCACGTCGCCGCACCAGAAGTGAAACAAATGCAACCTCGTTAATCATACGCTGATTATTTTTAGGCACACTAGGCACATAATAATCCAGCGCAGTCTGTCCGCCAGACTAAATTACAACATGGTGACTATTTGCTTTATTTACTTCCAGGAGTTACATTGGCATTCACCAGAACGTTAATTCTGGCCAATCGAAAAGCAGCAGCGGAAACGACTGTACAATGCTGAGATCTGACAGGTTCAAACTGCACTGCTATTTGGTCACTTTACTTTTGAAATGTAAATATATTTTTTTGTCATTGTTACTAGTGGCTGTTCCGGCAATTTAATTTCCCCACTGTGGTGTCAATAAAGTTCATTCATTCATTCATTCATTCATGACACATCTGGCCATCCAGCGACCTGACTGCATTTTGGTTTGATGCAACCGGTTTGGATCAGAGCATCAGTGTGTGTGAACAGGAGCCAAAGCGGCAGAAAAATGCGACAATTTGAAATTTTTGCCCTCGATCCGGACCAAATGAACCAAAGTTTGATAATCATAGACACGGGCAGGTCGGCAATCAGCAGTGTCAGCATTTTCACTCTTGTATATAAGTTTACGACTCAAACTGCAAAGCCACACTCATGACGTTCAAGTATTGGATTTTAAAACGACGTTTAAGGTTCATTTTGAAGAGAAAGTCACTGATTTTAACTTTACAACATGTAGTAATGACAAACTCACTCACTTGAATTCACTGAAGTGTATCATGTGTCTTGTTAAAAGAAGAAAAATAATTATTAAAGAAAAGTATTTGGCCAGACATTACCGTATATACGCGAATATAAGCACCCTCCGGATTTTTACATCTCTGGTTATATGACGTAGTTTTTGTATTTGAAAATACAATTTTTTTCTTTATTTAACAAAACCTAACTTGCATCACTTCGTTCAATGTCGTTGTATCAATGTCGTTTTAAAAATTCTATTCTAGTCATAAAAACTCCAACTCCCAGAACTTGGTGTGTAAACAGCGTGTTTGTTTATTACTGTTATTGAGCCAATAAGAGCTTTATAAAAATGATTTCTAAAATAAATGAATTATTAAAAAGCTAATAAAAATAAGCATTTTTTAAATATATAACATAAAAGTCTGTGAACATTGGAAACTCTGGGAAAAGGGGTGCTTATATTTGCATAATTAGGGTATAAATGCCTTAAAAGTCCTAGCGTGATCACTGAAGTTGACATGGACATGAAAGTCAAATTTGCAGAGGAAAATAAATCAGTGCGCCGAGTTAGGCAAGATTCATAATCTGAGTTGAAATTCTGACGCAAACAGACGTTAACATGTATTTAAATGAATTTCATCGCATCACGGAGCCCGAAGTGAAGCCAAAGAGCCACTAACTAGCAGCTCATCATCCTGACGCTTTTCCCTTTTGCCGCGATCCTAGTTAGTGAAGAGAAGGTTAGTTAGGGAAGAGAAAGATACTCACCCTTCCAAAGTTGTCGGTGTGCTGCTGATAGTCTGAACTGCCCTACATTACAAATAAACACGACAACAGATACATGTCAAGCGAGCAAACACACATCAAGGAAATCAGACTGGCTCTGGGCTCAGATGGCCGACTGTTGACCTGGAAAGCATCAGGCTAAAGCTGAGCTATGATGATGATGATGATGATGATGATGATGATGAACTGATGCGAGAGCGCGATGGAGTAAAAACGTTTAGTGGCGGAACTCTGCTCGCTTGTCGCTTTTACTTCATTGTTCAACTCAGTTTCAAACTATTCGGTCATAAAAAGCATCAACACCCAGAGAAATAGACAATTTTGCACGCATCGATACTTTTCAGTATAATCATAGAGTGACTCATATGTGTCTGTATTCATGACATTCAAGTTTGTTGAAGAAATATCTTCAAAAGGGGGGAAACGAGGGCAAATTTCATTGCGTACATAAGTTAGTAATGAAGGATTTTAGTACAAAGTGTCTTGGGTTTGAGGCCTTTTACTTTTGATAGTAAACCGATGTTTTTGACTTCTGAGCATTGGCAATGATGTGCATGTTCGATTATGTCTCGGCATTTTCGCCAAATGTTGTAAAACCATTGTTTTTAGCGAGGTACAAAAGTTAATACTCAACCAGAAACCAAAAAGTTCCCCAAAACAATGTGTGTGTGTGTGTGTAAGAGTGTGTGAGTGCGAGACAGCGTTGTATTATGTCTCATTGTTGCAAAGAAAAAATGAGTATATGATCTTTCTGACTCTTATAACGTTTCATTTTGTCTTAAGGGTCAAATTAATTCATAAAACATGTAGCGGGCGTTACAAATGTCAACTCAACCGTTTTCTGTTTACATGTCGATTACACTAACTGGAACAAGCAGGAGAAGTTTCAAAGTGAAAAGATAATTTCAAGTATTTTCTTTTATTTTTAAATTTTTAACACGGGTCAATTTGAGCCAAACATTATCTTTGTAATATAAACATGTAGCGTGGCGTTACAAAAATGCGAACTGAATCGTTATATTTTTTTATATGATGAGTACACTAAATTAGCTAAGATGGAGATGTTTCAACGTGAAAAAAATTATTTAAAGTATTTTAAAAATATTTTCAAACTTTGAAAACGGGTCAATTTGAGGGTTAGACAACCAAGTTTCAACCACATTGTTTGCGTCACGCACAGGATCAATTTAAGTAGACGCATTTAAATAGAAACGTTTGACTGAAATCCTTCATTACTTATATTTGTACGCAATGTAATTTTACACTCACTACCTACAGAAAATGACCATAAACAAGATTCTAATCTCGTGCTGAATGACTCCAGCACCGTGGTGAACGTCACACAATCGTTCCTCTATTATAATAATAGAACCACTAATGTTGCTATATAGAAAAGAGTCTAGGACATTGATTTTGTTACAGATAAAAGTCTTTACAGATTGAATTGTTTTTATTAACAAAGTTCGTTTAGCACCATTGAATAACATAACGTGCGAGAAGCCTGTCTGAGTTAGTCTCGAGGCCACGCCCGTTCTCCTCTTTTATGGAAATTAAAATATGGCCACACTATGTACACTGTAAAAAAAATTGTCACCACAACTAAAAAAGTCCTAGTAACTGATTCTTTCGATTTCTTTTAGTTGAGTCAACTTTTGGAATTTTGAGTTTTAAATTGAAATCTGAAAATGTATGAAAATGATCACCAGATGGGTTAAATTGATCCGGATCTCTGTTATTTATATGTAGAGATTTCTGATCACCACCAGATGGGTTGAATTGAAATTTTCAAGTTGTTTTAACTTTCACCTGTGGAAGAAGTTAGATGAACTTGGAATATTCTGTCGAGCTAACAAAACGCCAGTTGGATTTTTTACAGTGTACAATACGAAAACGAGGCCTTATCAGGGCTATTTTAACGTCTCTCGACTGATTACCAGTTAAACACCGTGTACAATTCGGTTTCTCCTAGGCTTGGTTTTTCTTGTTGCTAGCCACAGTCGCATTTCTTCTCGCTCACTGGTCGGAGAAAGATTACATCTGGTCATAATACATTCCAGTCGTGTCAGCGTCTTGTTAAGTTAAGCTCCGTTTTGTTGTTGTTTGTTTTTTAAAAGACGGATTACAACATTTGAAAGACTGGCAGCTGGTCTTCTGTGGAACACACATGGACCCAGAGCCGGCGTGAACCAGGGGTCCTCCAAGATTACATTAATTATATCGGAGATTTTTTCATTTTAAACATTATTTTATATGCAGGACGTCGTTAAGCGGGTGAAAGTTAGAAAGCTTTTAGAAGCCCGCGGGCATCATAAACACCGCTTTTTCGAGAATTCGACACCCCTCCACTATTTTACAATGTGGTACAATCCATCTGGTGCGTCAGATCAATATCTGAAAGTTAGAAACGCCTTTGCGCTCGTTCAAAACAGTTAAAGCTGCGACGTTAGAGAGAGAGAGAGAAATATTACAGTTTTATAAAGAGTTTGTTGTTCTGTTTCTGAGCTCTTTCTTTCCAAGCTAATGAAAACGCTGCTTTCATTAGCTTGCATTTTTCGCGTTTGCTTGAGATTAAACAATTTACAACTAAAATAATTGTTATCTTAGTCTATGATTGTTCTTTGACTGAATACAGTCATAATTCGATCAAAATAATGAATAAAATGTTAAATTAAACCAATACAATATTCATTTATTAATTAATATGACAAAAATGCCAAAAATACTTGGAATAGCATGAGTTGGTTAATACAGCGCTAGGGACAGTAAATTCGGTTCTGCGTTTAGGTTTCTGCAAAAATCTGCTTTAAAACGAAGCAAATCCGTTTTTTAGACAGTTAAATGTCTAATAAAGCTGTTTACATTTTATTGTTTTTCTCTGATTAAAAGCAGTTTTGCAAATCTTTTAAAACAATAACCATTTTGTAGAGGGGGGTAATAATTTTGTCCTCAACTGTGCATGCAAAATATTTCAATAAATATCATATTAGTATTGAAATCCATTATTCCATGAAAAAACAACAAGCGGAAGAATGAACTAAAAGAATTGAACACATCTTTTCTGGACTGTAGGTGATAATCTTGTGGGTCAAAAAAGGTGCAGACTCGGCTGTTATAAGCTGCTTTTGTCATAAAAAAACCTTCAGACTTCACTCTACTGTTGTTGTTGTTGTAATAATAATAATAACAATAATAATAATAACAACAATAATAATAAATATTACTATTGTTGTTATTATTATTATTATTATTATGTGCTTTGTCCATTTAGCAAGGGGGCCCCAAGCCAATTCTGCATAGGGCCCTCTAAAGGCTTGGGCCGGCCCTGCATGGACCACAAGGCCTAAGGCAGCAGTGGGCGATGATATGCAATATAAACGATACAAAATTGCCCTACGATAGAGATTCTATTGCACTATGGCGATAATTCAGACCCTCGAGGAATTTCCCGATAGCGCAAACCCCGCAATTTATTCCCAAACCCCGGAATTTATTTGCGACCTTGCAATTTCATCCAATCGCTGCAAATTTACTGCCGATGGTTCTTTTCATGTGTCCCAGGTGGATGTATTAATATTTAAAAACCGTTCCACTCAGACAGTCACGATCTACGCTGGCAGTGGAGGTGCTTCCGTGTTGAGTGTTTTCTGGACTTCTGTGTTGACGTGTTTCTTGCACTGGTTTGGTTTGGCGCTCTGGACACTTCCTGTTTTGGTTCGGTTTTGCTTTTGTTGATGGTCATTATCTGTTTCACCTGTTTTGATGTCCTAAGCTCTGTCACCTGTTCCCTAATTTGCCTCGTTAGTGCTTCACTATTTAAGACTTAAGGGTTTTCTGTGTTCGTTGTGGCTTCGTTGAGTCAGTGTTTGGTGTCTGGTTTAGTTTCCAGTTTTTTCTGGATCCCTCGTGATCGTTTGAGTTATATTTACTTGTTTTTTTTATAATTAATAAATGCAATTAAGCCTGAGCTCCTGTTTCTGCAAAATCCTGACACGAACAAAATATTATTTATTCTTAAAAAACTCTTAATAAAAGTCTTTGCCTCCTATAATGCAAGCACAAGTTCTTTTCAAGACTGAAATAATGTCACACTTCACTATAAAACTAACAGTCGAAACTTATTTGACTCATTAATACTGGTAGTATTTTCATTACAGTGTAAGTTCCTTCACTAAAAAGACACCAGCTTTTTTTTGTTCTCTGCAACTTGGCATTTAGGAACCAAGGACTCGAACGAACAGTCTTTCTTTCTAAAAGACACAACATTTAGTTTGTTTATCTGAACGTCGTGTTGTTTAATTACAGTTTTGCATAACAAATGTTCTCAAAACGACATGCAGCGTTTCTTTATGTCTTTAAAAAGAACCAGCGGTTTGTCTTTCCTTAGGGTCTATGTCACCTGTTCTGAAAAGGTTCTATTATCATTTACATATCGCAATATATATCGTTATCGCAAGAGGCTGCAGTGTATATGGGATTTTACACAGGGGTGTAAGGTACTTGAGTAAATGTACTTGGTTACTTTACTTAAGTATGTTTTTGGCTACTTCGTACTTGCACTGAGTATAAAAACTACAAGCGACTTTTACTCTCTACTCCACTGCATTAGTGATTGAGTAGCAGTACTTTTCACTCCACTACATTTGAACGGACACTTATCGTTACTCGTTACTTTGTAATTGTGCGCGACAAGCCGGAATCGATTGATACCGCGGTTAATTTCTTGGGCGAACGAGGTGAATATCGCCATCTTTAGGCTGCTGAAGGTAATAAACGCTATTTGTGAATTAGAAACCACAAGAACGCGAATTAGGGGCGTAAAAATGTGTTTTACAAATGTTATTATATAATGTATAACCTTATATAGTACATATAATATATAATTTACTAATCAGATTAATCATTTTATTTTATATCTACTTGCAAATGTAAGTGATTGAGACTGACTTTTTGTTCTGACTTTCTTCTACCAGTTTTCAAACATTGAGGTTAAACTCTGTTTCTGTCTTGGGAAACAATAGTTTGTTTTCACATTTCTTTGTTTTTTGGGGCCTATATCGAGCACGAATAAAAACACTCCTTAATACTCAAGTTCTTTTAAAATTGGATACTTTGCTACTTCGGCTCAAGTCTTTTTGAAATTGGGGACTTGTTACTTGTATTGGAGTCATTTTTACAGTAAGTATCGATACTTTTACTCAAGTATGGCTGTCCGCTACTCTCTACACCCCTGGATTTCAGACCCTATGGCCCATCTCTGTTGTGTCGGGGACGTCCTCACCATGTGGCTGTGGTGTGCTTTGGTCATCAGCAGCATCCTGCCCACCAGGTCTGTGGTGGACACGCCTTGTGTTCTCTTACACTCCCTGAAACGGTCCAGCAGATCCGGATCAGTGGCGGCAGCAGCAGGAGGACGAGTGGCGAGCTTTACCTGTAGCGTCCGGAGCGCTTCACTTCCTCGTACGTGTCTTTCCCGTCCACGGTGAGAGTGATGTCGTCTGAGGAGACACCAAAAGCAAATTCAGCGTTTCGTAATTTGCCACAGGCCCCAAAAGGGCGGAGCTTTCGTTTTTTTTTACAGGATTCCGACTTTCGGACGATTTATTTGAGAGGCTTATTTTTAGATTTCAGATTAGGGTTACAGTTTTTTTTTCAGATTCTGCGATTCTTATAGCACAATTTCTAAAACTATTACAGGTTTTTTTTTCAATTGCTAAAACACGTTTTTTCAAACTAGTCTCCTTTTCTCAAAACACTAAACACAATTCACCAAACCAAGTGCAAAACACCTCACACATGCTCCAAAATGAAGCTCTGCCGCCGAAACCACACACAACATTATCAAAATCAAACTTTTGCACTAGACGCCAAACACACAAGATTTCTGTCTAACTAACCACACGCTGCTTGGTAAAATGAAAAGCACCGCCATCTTTAGTCTGTTTGTCCATTATACTAAAACGTATCACGGTTTTATACATTATCGCAACAAGACTGTTTACAATCATTTACAGTTACACACACACGCTGTGGCAACAAAAGAAATGCTGAGCGTTACAGCAAAGAATGAGTAAAAGTAAAAAAAAACAAGATTTAGGACAAATAATTGTATATATTATTTTTTTTTTAATAATTTAATAATTATAATTATTCCACAACTTTTCACTCTTCCTCCCCCTCTTATTCTCAACCTCCCTCTTCCTCTTCTTTCTGTAATGTGTTCCATTGTGGTTGTAAAAGAGAAAAAAAGATTGTATCTAGTGTGTCACGATTAACCACACACAATTAACCAATGAAGTGTGACACAACTATTTAGACATTGTGTCGTTTTGAATAACATTGTTCTGAAAGTGGCAACGTGTGACTTTATGTTCGATTGTTGTGTCTTTTCGCAGTCAATTTGAAAAAAATAGTTTCTCTGAAATGGTAAATGTGTGTAAAGCATGAAATGTGCTTGGAATTTTGGCAACTTGAGAAGACGTTTTCGTCTCTGTGTGTCAGTTAAAATAATTGTGCTCAGCTTGTAATTTTAGTTTTGTTTTTATTTTAGTGACATTCACTTGCTTTTGACAAAAGATGACAAAAGTTTGACCTCAAACTGACTTAAAGACAGGAAGCAAAAGCCAGATGCAAGAGAACTACAACGTTTAGATAATTGTGTGAAAGC
>SOMO01000410.1:65886-76141 GCA_028128575.1 Paedocypris carbunculus
AATGGCAAAATATTCAATTACTAACATTAATGAATAGGAAGGCTGCACTAGGTAGAAGCCCGGAACCGAACCTCACCTGCACCTGCATCACTGCTATTCTTTGACTCTTAGAGCCCTTCATAGTGCTAATAGCTTTTCGTTCTTGCTCGTTTCACTTCCCTGTTGAGGTCCTGCGTGATCCACACCCCTACCGAAGGAGACGACGCCGGTTGGGCTGCTGAGGAGTGTCGTTACCGTCGGGATGGAGACAACGTCGCTTGGAAGAGTGTCATTTCACCAGGACGGCGACGACGTTGTTCGAACAGTTTTCTATCATGAGCCACTGCGTCACCATGAGGGGAGGAGCCGCCACACTCTACAGGACATAACGTCCGTCTTCATCTTCACCAATGACTTTGTAATGTTAGCGTGCCAGAGGAGACTGGCACCAGAGAGTCGGGTTCTCCCTGGGTTTCTTCTTCTCACCCCGCCAGAGAGGTTTTGTTTTCCTAGCCACTGTCGCCATCTAGCTTGCTCTTCTGGTCATAGCCCATAGTCTGAACAACAACTTATTTGTTTCCTTTTTAACTGACTCTTTTTTTCCCCCAAATTTTTAAAACTCATATAAAGAATCAACATTTCTCTTTTAAAGACCTTTTTTCACATAGCGTCTTTGTGTTGGTCTCGGACTAAGTAAAGCGCTATACAAATGAACTTCAGACACAGTAATGTCTCAGAAGAAGACGAACAAAGAATAGATCGGGTTGTGGGTTGGGGGTGAGCAGCGAGTGGACAAGAACAGAAAAAATGTAAACTCTGAAAGACGTATGAGCAAGAACGTTCCAGTGCCGTGCCTGTGGTTTCCAGTCCAGCGAGTGCAGATAACACACTCTTGTGGTTCCCGGTGGCGAAGTGGAGTGTCGCCTGAGCAGTGTTGACAGGAACGCTCCATCGTGTGAGAGTGACAAGAGGTTTATTGATGTTTGGCGAGAGCACGAGACGAGAGGTGAGGAGGTGAAGAGCAGGAAGAAGTGCTGGAGATGTTCTCTGTAGGAGATAAGACGCTTCTTTTACTCTTAAGTCTTTTAAAGACACGTTTTTTCTCCTCTGCGTTTTAACCCGGTATGAGTTGTTGACTTTTACTGTCTTTTATGGTCTTACCTTTGTTTTATGTCTCATTGTTGTCATGCGTTTGACTGGTGTGTGTGTGTGTGTGTGTGTGTGTGTGTGTGTGTGTGTGTGTGTACAGCACTTTGGCCAACTCTGATGTTGAAATTAAGCAAACAAATACTCATTATACTGATTAAATTAAGGTGCTTGATAAATAAAGTTGAGTTGAGTTGAGTTGTGTTGAGATTTGTTACACTGTAAAGTTCATTGTAATTCTGTATATCTGTTACAACGCAGAACAGATTAAGGTCTTATTTATTATTTATGACTTATTCTATATTTATAAAAATAAAGTATTCTATAAGTTATATTGATTACATTTTATCATGTGTGCGCCTCGTTTTCTTTGCACCCTTTTTCTCCTGGTTTTGGTTTAGAGAGGAAGTTAGGGAAGATCTATGTTGTTTTTCACCGTTATTTTGGGTCTTTGGGTAAGTTAGTTCTTTAAAATACCAGTAATAAAAATGGTTTGTTATTTTGGGCATTGCACACTTTGATATCCCCTTTATTCCCTTTTGTTAATATAGATTGTTAAAACATCTTCTCTGTGTAACTTGAGAGTTGAGGGTGGAAATGCTTTCTCTTCGTTCGTTTCTGTCATGTGTTGCGTTTAGACTTTCTTTCTTATTGTAACTGTCTTGTTTAATCTTTGTTACACCTCGCCAACAAACTCTTCGTAGACACGAGTTGAGGTCGTAGCAATAGTTTGGCAGTTTTGTCATAATTGCGTCTGATGTGCTTCGTTCAGAATGTAACAGACTCAAGAGTCGAGGAACAATCAGAGTAGATGGTTGAAGATAAGGAAACAACACTTACTGTCCAAGTGCAAATAATGTAACCTTGTTAAACACACACCGAGTAAACTGTGAGGTTATGGATCTGTCCGGCCACTAGATGCCGCCATTTCCCCATTTTTGTTGCTTATCGTTGATTTGTTTCACCTGTGTCTTGTTTCCTGTGTGCTATATATGTCGATCTTTTTAACTGTGAATTTGACTTACTTTGGGTCTAATTGTGGATTTCCTGCCTGTGATTTTTTTCTGATTTTGTGTTTTGATTTCTGGAGATTGATTTTGGATTTTTTTTTTTTTTTTTTTTTTTTTTGCATTTTAGGTTTATCACTGTTTTCCCCTGTGCTTGTTTTTGTCATTTTTGCCCTTGCAGTGTTGAGGGAAAACATAATGGTTTAAATATGAGAAGATCAAAGAACAACACGACAATAGTGACGAGACCACAATAGAAATAAGTCGAACCTGCCAGGGAGTTAATATGCAAACGTCTCGGACCTTACACTACATTTTGAAATAATTTACTGCCGTTGCAACATGGAAGGAAAAATAAAAATGGAAATATTTTTAATTTAACTGCCCCTTTCTTAACAACCGAAGCGCCAAACGACGAACCTTCTGCTGGCAAAGTCATTCATCAGCGCTCAACCTTAAAAAAACTGTCAAAAAAAGGCAAAATCGCTAAGCTATTCGGGTAATCGGGAACGTAGAGCAATGGTCAAAACCGGCAAGACTAGATAACCTAGGGTGACCAGTGACCATATTTTGATTTCCAAAAAAGAGGCTTTAATGATGCAAAACTAACTTCCGTGATAAAAAGATAACTAAGTAAAAGATTAAATCTGTATCGAAATAATAGTCCTGGGCTGTTTTTAAAAAAATAAGGTACATCAAATGAATGAATGAATTAATTTTAGAATCACAATAGTGTTCTAAATATCAGTTCTTCTGTTATAAAAATCAAGCTTTATCAATATATATAATAATAATAATAACAACAACTGTAATATCTATCTATTAGTGCGTAATATTAGTGAGCAGTTGTCACATAAAAAGTTTGTATACGGCAGATAATTTAATAATATAGAACGTTTCAATTTATTAGCTCATTTTTGTTGTTTATTAAAATGTTAACTATAACGTTTCAGGTAATAAATTAATACTTATGTGTGGGACCTAACAAACAAGCTCTGAAACAGTAAGACGCGCGGGGTTAAACCTGGAGAAGCATCAGCCAATAGAATTATCTCACTCTCTCTAAGCCCCGCCCTCCTTACACACAGTTACAAAGACCAATCAAACTAACGATGACATCATGTATTACCCAATTAAAAGTAGAAAAGGTGACGTCTTTGTAAAAAGTGTGTTAGATGGTTCACACGAGAAGCTGCTTTAAAAAATGATTAAAAAAAAAATACGGGACAATAGTCGTCCGATACTGTTTCAAAGCAGGACGCACTCAAAAAATTTTAAGAACGGTTGGCGAACGTGTCATGGTCCTTTAAAGATATATTTTTGTGAATTTATTTATAAAAAAAAAAAAAAAAAGAGCTAGACGACAAGCAAACACATTGTTCACAACTGGTGAACAAAACGGGGTATAAATACAGGACGTAATTACACAAGTGATTAAACAAATGTTGAACAGCTGAAACGGATGACACACACACACACAAACGTGGAAAAACAGGAAGTAAACAAAAATCAACCCGGAAGTAAACGATCCCGGAGGCACTTCAAAATAATAGTCCGCTTCCAGCCGAGAAATCGTCCGTTTCTTGCCAATTTCTCACATGGAATAGTCTTCGTTTCTAAGAACAAGGACAGACTGTCGAGTTTCGGCAAAGTTCTCTACTTCTGGACATTTTGAGCGTTTGATCGACAAATGTGATGCTCCAGATTCTCAAGCTGCTGGGATGCAGGTCAGTTTTATAGCTTCTTTAACCAGCTAAACTCTCCTCACACAAAACCTGAGGATAATACTGAAATCTGTCTGGATGATCAGGATACGACTGAACTGTGTCAGTGTGTTTCCCTCAGACAGAAGGAGATAATCACTCATCGTGTTCAGATCCAGAGTGAAGTGACGAGAATCTGAGGGAAATAAAGTGATTGATTAAACATAATTTAGGACTCATCAAAAATAAAACGTAAAGACAATGAGGCTTATCAAAATGACGGCGGAAAATGCAAAAAAGGAACCGACTTGTCATGGCAGATTGAGCGTCAATAATCTCGTTATTCAATAATAACTAATATATTTATCTACACACAATAACCTGTTTCTCTATAAAAAGTGAGTTAGAGGGCAGCTGAGGTGTGTAAGGTTTTGTGTAAGGCGACCTTGAGGGTCTCAAAATGGTGCCAAATAAACTAATTATTATTATTATTATTATTAGAGAATTGTAAGATCGAATGTATACCCTTTTGCTTTATAATCATCATTGTTGAATTTTATTCGCTTTCCAAATGTATTCTGAGGCTTTCAGTGTCTTGGACTAAAATGCAAACGCTGCCGAGTGATTGTGTTGTGGTCCGTACATTTTCTATGATTATGACAAACTACGTGTCTCTTCGTGAGCACATCAGTAGTCACACTAGTCACACTAGACACCAGTAGTCACACTAAAGTGACAGTTGCTGGAAATGGGCCTTTATACACTTGTGTAGATTTTGCACCAAGAACCAGACATTGACAACTAGAATAGTTATTTACCACGTTAGCAACGTGTAGAGTGTATTTCTGATCAGTTTAAAGTTATTTTCAATATCCAAAGTGACGTCAAACTTTTGAACGGCAGTGTACATTACGTTTGTTTAAAATGCTAAACATATACAATACGTATAAGACCTTTAACTAAATGACTCGGAATTCCTCGGAACCCTCACGCCGCACACATCTGTAACGAACTGAAACTTTATTGATCCCTCAGTGGGGAAATTCGTCTCTGCTTTAAACTCACACACAGACCCGGAGCAGTGGGCAGCCTCGAGTGGGCAGCCTGGAGGTGGGTTTGGACCTGCAAATCCCCGACCACTGGACCAAAACCGCCCAGTATAACCTCCACTGCAATATTCTGTATCACAATCGCTCAGTCTGTGTGTCAATACTGTATTATACCTGTAATGACTGTGTTATAACTGTATTATAACCACATATTGACACTTTGGACCAGGCTACGTCACGTCTGAGGTCACGGCCGTCCCACTTCTGACACCTGTTTCCTCTTTCATGCGGCTCATTCCTCTTCTCCATTGTGGATGTGAGTCACTGTGTTTCAAACTGGGATCTTTGTTGTGGTTTCCTCTCTCCTCTCCAGCTGGTTCCTCCGCACGCTGCTCATGCCAACCATTGTAGAACAGCGTCTATTCTTATTTACTTCATATTCATCGTAACATTCAGGGCATTCAGGTATTTTTTGCCCTCTTTTTATACTAGAGATTCTATTTACATTTTATCTTATTCAACGTGTATATCCTCTTACATTCTTTTATTTTGTGTGTCCTTTTCCTTATGTTGCACCAAACTGAGTAGTGTTCTTCATTTCATTGTAACAATGTGATGTAATGACAATAAAGCTATTCTGTTCTGTTCTGTTCTGTTCTGTAATGTTCTATTCTGTTCTGTTCTATACTACTCTGTTCTGTTCTATTATATTCTATTCTGTTCTGTTCTATTCTATTCTGTTCTGTTCTGTTCTGTTCTGTTTTGTTCTGTTCTGTTCTTTCTGTTCTTTTCTGTTCTCTTCTGTTCTGTTCTATTCTGTTCTATTGTATTCTGTTCTGTTTTCTATTCTATTCTGTTCATTTCTATTCTGTTCTATTCTTTGTGTTCTGTTCTGTTCTATTCTATTCTATTCTATTCTGTTCTGTTCTGTTCTATTAATTTCTGTTCTATTCTGTTCTGTTTTCTATTCTGTTCTATTCTTTTGTGTTCTGTTCTGTTCTGTTCTATTCTATTCTATTCTGTTCTGTTCTATTATATTCTGTTCTAATCTGTTCTGTTCTGTTCTATTCTGTTCTGTTTTATTCTGTTATGTTCTATTCTGTTAATTTCTATTTTCTTCTATTGTGTTCTGTTCTGTTCTAATCTGTTATGTTATGTTGTTCTGTTCTGTTCTATTCTGTTCTGTTCTTTTCTATTTTGTTCTGTTCTAATCTGTTCTGTTCTATTTTATTCTGTTCTGTTCTGTTCTAATCTGTTCTGTTCTATTCTATTCTGTTCTGTTCTGTTCTGTTTTGTTCTGTTCTTTTCTGTTCTCTTCTGTTCTGTTCTATTCTGTTCCTTTCTGTTCTATTGTATTCTGTTCTGTTTTCTATTCTATTGTATTCTGTTCTGTTTTCTATTCTATTCTGTTCATTTCTATTCTGTTCTATTCTTTGTGTTCTGTTCTGTTCTATTCTATTCTGTTCTGTTCTGTTCTATTCTATTCATTTCTGTTCTATTCTGTTCTGTTTTCTATTCTGTTCTGTTCATTTCTATTCTGTTCTATTCTTTTGTGTTCTGTTCTGTTCTGTTCTATTCTATTCTGTTCTGTTCTATTATATTCTGTTCTATTCTGTTCTGTTCTATTCTGTTCTGTTTTATTCTGTTATGTTCTATTCTGTTAATTTCTATTTTCTTCTATTGTGTTCTGTTCTGTTCTAATCTGTTATGTTATGTTGTTCTGTTCTGTTCTATTCTGTTCTGTTCTTTTCTATTTTGTTCTGTTCTAATCTGTTCTGTTCTATTTTATTCTGTTCTGTTCTGTTCTAATCTGTTCTGTTCTATTCTATTCTGTTCTGTTCTGTTCTATTCATTTCTGTTCTATTCTGTTCTGTTTTCTATTCTGTTCTGTTCATTTCTATTCTGTTCTATTCTTTTCTTTTCTGTTCTGTTCTATTCTATTCTGTTCTGTTCTGTTCTATTCATTTCTGTTCTATTCTGTTCTGTTTTCTATTCTGTTCTGTTCATTTCTATTCTGTTCTATTCTTTTGTGTTCTTTTCTGTTCTGTTCTATTCTATTCTGTTCTGTTCTGTTCTATTCATTTCTGTTCTATTCTGTTCTGTTTTCTATTCTGTTCTGTTCATTTCTATTCTGTTCTATTCTGTTCTAATCTGTTCTGTTCTGTTCTATTCTGTTCTGTTTTATTCTGTTATGTTCTATTCTGTTAATTTCTATTTTGTTCTGTTCTATTTTGTTCTGTTCTGTTCTGTTCTATTTTATTCTGTTCTGTTCTGTTCTGTTCTGTTCTGTTCTATTCTATTCTGTTCTGTTCTGTTCTATTCATTTCTGTTCTATTCTGTTCTGTTTTCTATTCTGTTCTGTTCATTTCTATTCTGTTCTATTCTGTTCTAATCTGTTCTGTTCTGTTCTATTCTGTTCTGTTTTATTCTGTTATGTTCTATTCTGTTAATTTCTATTTTGTTCTGTTCTATTTTGTTCTGTTCTATTCTGTTCTATTTTATTCTGTTCTGTTCTGTTCTGTTCTATTCTATTGTGTTTTATTCTGTTCTATTCTATTGTGTTCTGTTCTAATCTGTTATGTTCTGTTCTGTTCTGTTCTAATCTGTTCTGTTCTGTTCCTTACTGAGCGTGGTTAATGGCATTCATGTAGCATTACTTGTTTTAGCTAGTGGTGGATAGGAGGAGAAGGACGAGTGAAAAGATTTTGGGCAGAGGTCGGTGATTTTACATTGGGTCATGGTGATTAGAGGCATCAGCACCTCAAGGTCAAAGGTCATGGTCTCTCCTGCCACCCGGGCATGGATAAGCGGAAGATGGATGGATATATGGAGGCAGTGGCGGTTCTAGGCTTGGGCGAATGGGGCAGTCGCCCAGGGCGGCATTTTTTCATGTCACGAGTTGGCACGAATTTCAATGTCATCAATAAAGGACTATAAATAAAGCGTTCCATATACGGAGAAGAAATGTGTCCGTGAAACATTGTTTTCATTTATTTCAATATATATATGTTCAAAATGCGTATACTCAAAATATATGAGACATTTTTTATTAGGTTTTTAACATCTACATGCATTTATTGTTCTGTAGGTGTTTTATTAATATGCAAATATGGAGTTAACATATGCTGGCAGAGATTTTTCTTTAAAATGTGTCGTTAAAACCGCATTTACGCGTATATAAGCTCCCCTCTTTGCCCGTGTACATCTGATTTTATTTTGCACTAGAAATATATGTCTATTTTTGCTATTATTGTTTCATTTTGGAACATTGTTGAGTATTATTTTGAGAGAACACTTCAGAACACTTCTTGTTACACTGTTTACTTTTGTGAGAAAGGAAATACGGTATGAAAACCGTCTCTTGTTCGGCGGCTGTCTGGTGGAACAATTTACCTTTCCCTGTGAGAAAGTCTACAACCTTCTCCACGTCTACAACCTTCTCAACGTCTAAAGCCTTCTCAACGTCTACAGCCTTCTCAACGTCTACAACCTTCTCAACGTCTACAACCTTCTCCACATCTATAACCTTCTCAACGTCTACAACCTTCTCAACGTCTACAAACTTCTCAACGTCTACAACCTTCTCAACGTCTACAACATTCTCAAAGTCTACAACCTTCTCCACGTCTACAACCTTCTCAACGTCTACAACCTTCTCAACGTCTACAACCTTCTCAACGTCTACAACCTTCTCAACGTCTACAACCTTCTCAACGTCTACAACCTTCTCAACGTCTACAGCCTTCTCGACGTCTACAGCCTTCTCAACGTCTACAGCCTTCTCAACGTCTACAGCCTTCTCAACGTCTACAACCTTCTCAACGTCTACAACCTGCTCAACGTCCACAGCCTTCTCAACGTCCACAACCTTCTCAACGTCCACAGCCTTCTCAACGTCTACAACCTTCTCAACGTCTACAGCCTTTTCCACGTCTACAGCCTTCTCAGCGTCTACAGCCTTCTCTACGTCTACAACCTTCTCTACGTCTACAACCTTCACCACGTCTACAACCTTCTCGACGTCTACAACCTTCACCACGTCTACAACCTTCTCCACCTCTACAACCTTCTCAACGTCTACAACCTTCTCAACGTCTACAACCTTCTCCACGTCTACAACCTTCTCCACGTCTACAACCTTCTCCACGTCTACAACCTTCTCAACGTCTACAAACTTCTTAACGTCTACAAACGTCTCAACGTCTACAAACTTCTCCACGTCTACAATCCTCTCAACGTCTACAACCTTCTCCACCTCTACAACCTTCTCCACCTCTACAACCTTTTCCACCTCTACAACCTTCTCCGCCTCTACAACCTTCTCCACCTCTACAACCTTCTCCACGTCTACAACCTTCTCCACGTCTACAACCTTCTCAGCGTCTACAACCTTCTCCACCTTCTCAACGTCTACAACCTTCTCAACGTCTACAACCTTCTCAAAGTCTACAACCCTTCAACGTCTACAACAATCTCAAAGTCTACAACCTTCTCAGCGTCCACAACCTTCTCGACGTCCACAACCTTCTCGACGTCTACAACCTTCTCGACGTCTACAACCTTCTCGACGTCTACAACCTTCTCGACGTCGACGTAAGGTTCTTTATATAGCCTGTGTAGACATCTACTGTAGCCTATTTTAGACCAAATTGCTTCACTTGCTCCTCTTTTTGTAAGATGCTTTGAATAAAAGCGTCTGCCAAATGACTGTAAAGTACCAGCAGAGTGATAGTTTTATTCACTTATTTTTGGTAAATTCCTTAAGAAGCATCATTTATATTTAGACTTGTTTGTTGGCCAGTTGTGGTCTGTGCAATAAATTAAAAAAAAGTTCTAAACCATCTATTGTGCTTTATTACTCACTATACTAATGATAATGTTTACAATATTATATTAATATGTTAAAGATTTCGTCTCACATTGTCCCACAGACATATTAAAAAGCTTTATATTCATAATTTATTATACGTAATTAGTACCCACTGTTTGACATTAGGATTGAGTTATTTGACTGCACTTCTGGTTTAGACCAAACTGAATTTAATTGTCTTGTTTCTGCACTTGCCAATGACAATAAAGTTGAAGCTAACCTAATCTAATTAGCACGGTGTCGTTAGCAGTTTATGAGTCCACTAAAATAAACCTTTATTAATATTGTCAACAATCAGAACGTGTCAAAACGAAAAGAGAGAGAGAGAGAGAGAGAGAGAGAGACAGACAGACAGACAGACAGAGAGAGACAGACAGACAGAGAGAGAGACAGAGAGAGAGACAGACAGACTGAGAGAGAGAGAAAGAGACAGAGAGAGAGAGCGAGAGAGAGAGAGGCAGAGAGAGAGAAAGTGTGAGAGAAAGAGGCAGAGAGACAAAC
>SOMO01000410.1:99437-109744 GCA_028128575.1 Paedocypris carbunculus
CTCTCTCTCAACACTTAGCAGACTCTGCTTAAAGTCCCGCCCCCTCACAGAAAGTTACAAAGACCAATCAAACTAACGATAACAACTGGTATTACCCAATCAAAGGTAGAAAAGGTGATGTCGTCATAAAATGGGTGAAAATGGATAAAAATGCTTTTAAAATGCATTTAAAAATGGATAAAAAATAAGGGACAGAAGTGCAATTTCGTTCTCAAATAATGTAAAGCACGGGTGGCGACCCTACGTCGGTAAACCGGATACACCAGAACCGGATAAAACCCACCAGGACTTCCCGGACAGGATGTAAAAAGAGGACATGTCTGGGGAAATGAGGACTCTTGTAACAGTCCTGCTCCTCTGCTCCACCTGGTGGAGAGTCATAAAAACAACATTGGACTCTCTCAGGAACTCCAAGTCCCAAGAGCCTTTGCTACCTGCCTTGTCTGTGTCTCGTCAGTGTGATCGGTTTCACCTGTGTAGTTAAGTGTTTCTCTGTGTATTTAAGTCGTCACCTGTTCCATTGTCCTTGTCTGTCCTTATCTAAAAATTATGTTTTTGAAGTCACGTCCATGTTAGTCTTAGCGCTGGTTTAGTTCTGGTTATCGTGCCCTGGTTTCTATGCAGTTCTAGTCTTTTTCTTTATTAGAGGCTTCATGTTTGTGCAACCATTGTCGACATTCCTGTTCCACCGCTTCAGAAGCGTAAAGATGCTGGTGATGTGTTTGTGCAGATGGAGATCAGTGTGCAGACCAGCCTTGCAAGAACGGAGCGCTGTGCTCGGACAGTGTTGGTGGCTATGACTGCATCTGTAAAGCCGGGTTTACTGGGATTCACTGCGAGACAGGTAACTCAGCCACTGCCTGGTTAATGCTCCTATCTGAGGCCAGGGAGTCCTTCCAGATCATGAGATATATTATCTACGAGAGATAGTCCAGGCAAGATCCGAAATTCCAACAAAATGCGTACGTGGATTTGATTGGCAAACGCAATTTGTATGGTCCCAGAACCTGCCAATCGGCGTCAGAGAGCGACTAGACACCGTGACTGACTGGACAGGTGAGGATTTATGACCGTGGACGTGTTCCAATCCCGATCCGGTTCTGTAGACTCCTGGGTCCTAGTGTCCTCGTCAGGTCACTGCGAGGCCCAGAGTTTTCCCACCTGACATGCCACAACGGATCCACCATGTTGTCGTGGTCTTGTAGTGGGGTCCGACCGTTGAAGTGCATCTTTTAGTTATAGCGAAAATGGCGGAGAACGGGATGGAAGTTCCTTCGAGATGAATATGCAAAAGAAGTATTTAATTGCTGTGTTAAAGACGTGGCCCTTTTGATTGGACATGAAAGACTGATGAAGACCTATGAAGAACATGTAAATATCAAGTAATAACAAATGTAATAACTCCAACACTAAATCATGTAAAAAATGGCATTATATTTTTAGACTTAATGCGCTTCTAAAAGCCAAACTAGCTAAGCAAATTTAAAAAAAATATATAATTTCAGAGCTTGAGTCCCTACATGCCCCCGACATAAGGCTGCCCACTGCTCCGGGTTTGTGTGTGTGTGCGCACTGCAAAAAATCCTCATGAAAAAATAAGAAAGTAAAAAACAAAACGAGTAAAAAAAAATTAAATGAAGTAAAATTATCTGCCAATGGGGTGAGAATATTGTACCTGGTAAGGACTTGAAACAAGACATACTTTCTTGAAACAAGCAAATGAATCTTTCTCTCTTAATTCTAAGCTAGTTAATTTATCTTGTAAGAAAACAAATAGATTTAGCAATTAGTTTCTAGATTTTTTGTCTTTTCGTGATTGTATTTTTTGCAGTTTAGCGTCACTGGATGGTTAACTTCAGAGCACCTAGTGGCCACACTGACAAACATACTTAAACAAGTTGAAAATACCGAATTCTTTGTACATTTCACATCAGTAAAACCTAATCATCAGACGCGTTTTATGTTTCCTCGTAGTGAGGTCACCGCCCCTTTCAGTCCGTGCCCGCCTCCCTGATGCTGATTGGCCGCGTCTTGTCGCAACTTCAAATACAATTTTACAACTCTTGTCGGGAAAACTGTTGCGTACTATTGAGAACAGAGTTTGCTACTTGTATTGTTCCTAAGCTTCCTAAAACATGTGACCACGTGCAGATCAGACGGTGTGTTTGCTGGACAAGACCAAGGGCTGCAGTCAGTTCTGTAAGCCGGGCTACCAGTCGTACGAGTGTTCCTGTGCGGACGGATGGAAACTGGAGCAGAAAGAGAAGTGTGTGCCAGCTGGTGAGTGTAGAGCGTCGTGTGTGTGACGGAGGTCTAATGTAGTGGAGTAAAGATACTCCGCTACTTGAGTAAAATTTCAGCTTTGTTTTTTTTAGCTGCCCACATTTCTTGTAATGGGAATATTTTTAGGATCAATTAATTTTATTTATTGATTNTGATTGTGGTTGGATGAGGCGTATAAACACATGTCATTCCGATTCACTGTTGGTTTGTACGCGGGCAACAGAAATGGTAAGTGAACGTCTCTACGAAGCACCGGCAGGTTACTTACGACATCAAATCCTTGGCCTTAGCTAGAAGAATTTTTGAAATTATTGGTCGCTAAAACAACTTTTATGCACTTGTAATAAAATGCGTTAATTTTCATTGTAATTATATGCGGCGACATTTTAATGCAAAGATATAGTCCTGTAGCATTAACAATGTCATTTTAGTAGCGGTCCTTCTTTTACATTTACTTTTATACTTCAAGTAGTTATCAAACCAGTACTTTTACTTGAGTAATAACGTTGAGTTGTACGACAGAAGTGTTTTGTATCTATACTATCTACACTCGGGGTTCGTACTGGTGCTGGAAATCATTAAAATGCTTGAAATTATACAGTGTAATCCGGATCTGGTTTCATGCGACTTATGATTCACAGACTCTGAGAGAGAAAGAGAAAGAGAAAGAGAGAGAAAGAGAAAGAGAGAGAGAGAGAGAAAGAAAGAAAGAGAGAGAGACAGAAACAGAGAGAGAGAGAGAGAGAGAGAAATAAAGTGAGTCTGAATAAACAGGCCGTGATCACTATGATTCAGGTCTGATTAACAGTGCAGGAAGTGGGAAGCATCAACACCTTTAGTGTGTCAGTGTCCACAGCTTTGTTACACTTTGTTAAACTAAAACATGCTTTGCAAAACATTAAGAAGAATGGCAGAGGTCTAATCTCTTACTTTAAATAAAGTTAGAATAAAAAGTTTGTCTATAATGTGAGTAGGGTCTACTAAAATGTAATGTCCAGATTTTTTGTCCACCAATACCACAAAACTTTCCCCCAAAATGGTATAATTTTATTTTGATTGCGTTTAGGCATAGTTTTAATAATTTACATTCATATGTTATATAATATATTTTAACACAATTGTGTGGTGCTGGAAAAACCTGAACATGAACCTTGAAAGTGCTTGAATTTGATTTAAAATCAGAAAGTGTATGAACCCTACTGGAGTACTGAGTGTGAGGACTCTTGACAGCGCTGGTCTCTTCTGCACAGGACCGTTCCCCTGCGGGAAGGTGAGCGATCCCAAGCAGTGGGACAGACGTAAGTCCACTAACATCCAGTCGGAGTACGCGGGACTGTCCTGTGGCTCGGAGGAGTGTCCCTGGCAGGTAAGGAGCCAGTGGACGGCGTGGACTGTCCGAGTCATTCAAACGCATTCTGCTTCTCAAGGCTCTGCTGCGCCAAGGCCAGAGCGGCTTCTGCAGCGGGGTGGTCATGAAAGCCAACCTAGTCCTCACCACTGCCAAGTGTGCCACCCGGCACCCTGACTTCCGTGTGGTCGTAGGTGAGCGGGTCACATGTGAAGGTCTTCTGGTTCGGGTTGATGATGAGTGAATCTCTGCAGGCAAAACCCTGAGCTCGTATGAAGCCGGAGAGCAGACCCTCCAGGTGAAGAACGTCCACGTCCATCCGCTCTACGCCGACGGCCAGGACGAGAACGACCTGGCTGTTGTGGAGCTGCAGGGCCCGATGGTGCTGAAGAAGAGTGTGGTGCCCGCTTGCCTGCCTGAACGAGACTTCTCCGACTCGGTGCTTCTCGGTGGAGACTACATGGGTGTCGTGACAGGATGGAAGAGTTCCTCGAGTTCTGCCCCGTTTGAAGGGGGTCTCATGTTAAACCACCTCTCTTATGACCAGCTTCCAGTCTGTTTCCAGCGGCATCTTGGTCAGGTGGGTTGTGGAGGATCAGCCTTGTGGGTCCAGGGGTCAATTCTTTACTCGATCTCGTTTCTTCCCAAGGTGACCAACAAAATGGCCTGCACGCTTCCTCGAGCTCGTGCCGACTGCGCCTTTGGAGCAGGCAGCCCGGTGCTCACCCTTCACCGTGACGTCGTCTTCCTCACCGGTGTGGTGATCCAGCCTGATGGGGCAGATTGCCAGAAAGGCTACCTTTTCCTTAAAGTGTCCCGATTCCTGCCATGGCTGAAGTCTTTCATGTGACGGGGAGAATCATTAGCACAACTGCCACAATGAAGGCAAACCGTTTTATTTTTGTTAATCCTTGTAGCCACCGTTTAAATGTGAACAGTGTTAAGTAATTTGGTGTTGATTCCGATGTTGAGACGGAGCAATTTTCCATAGCGTTTAGTTTTAACCGCAGAAGCAGGTGATGCTTTGGTTTTCTTCTTGTTTTTAGTTTTCTTCTTGACGCAATTTTGTCTTCTACTTAAAAAGAACATGTCACACGTGTCTCCATTGTTGTTATTTGCTTTGTTGGCGTCGAACTCCTTCAGCATTAAATACCATTTGTTTTGTGTGTTGGTTAAAGCTCCCTAATTAGCATTTGTGAAGAGCGCGACTAATTAGCAATTGTGCTAAGGTCCTGTACCTCCAAAATATATTTTATTTATTGTGAAGTGCTTGCCCTCCTTGATGTTTCAGACTAATTGCTTCAATTGAAGTTCATAAATATTGACCCATACTTTCACACTGATAATAGAACTAACAAGTTCACTTCACTTTTTTAGCCAGTGAAACGTTTGCTGAATTAGAGTACAAACAAATGGGCTTGAAATAAAGTCATTTAAAAAAATGCCGTGTTTATTGTGATATGTCGCAATGAGTGATGAATCGTTTCGTGGCAGAAGTTTTATTGGAATTTTTTGATGCTACGTTGGCAATTCGATTCTCAGCAGCCAATCTGAGGAAAAAAGGTGTCGCCCAGACCTGACACTAGTGCCATAAGTGTAATCACAAAAAAAATGAAAATCAATTAAAAAATCTAACAAGAAACTGAAAAGTTTAGAACGAAGAAAGAAACGTGGAGATTGCAGGTGAAAAATAGAAACCAAAACCAAAATGTCTTCGCATTAGCATTTGTTTTATAAACAAAATTGTGTTGGTCACACATTTGATTCCATAATTTTCTTCGCAGAAAACTTGTAATAATGGGCTTTGACTACAAGGCAGCCACACATTGGCACAAGACGTCCTCACTACCTTTTTTTTCTCCCTTGCAACGTGAAATTTTTTGGTGTGGTGCCATTCTTTTAACACGTATTAATGTTAATTATTAGGGTTGCCAAGTGTCCTCTTTTCCTCAAACATCCGGGTGGATTTTATTAATTCATGATTGATATGTCCGGTTTTCCCTCTTCTAAAAACGACTATTACACGTGTACGAAGAGTCGCAATCCGTGCTTTAAAATATTTGAGAACAGAATATTTGAGAATGAAATTGCGCGTCTCGTTTTGAAACAATATTTGACGACTTTTGTCCGGTAGTATTTTTTTTTTTTATCAATTTTTTAAAAACATTGCTCCAATTCAAGTTCAAGTTCATTTGTATAGCGCTTTTCTTGGTCCGAGACCAACGCAAAGACGCTGAATGTTCGAACAACGTCGACACCGTCCTGGTGAAATGACACTCCTCCAAGCGATGCGGCCTCGTCTCCTACGGCGGTGGTGCGGCCTCGTCTCCTACGGCTGTGATGCGGCATCCTCTCCTCCGGCAGGGGTGTGGATCACGCAGGACCTCAGAAGGGCACTGCTGAGGTCACGCAGGACCTCAGCAGGGGAGTGGTTTAATTCCAACATTAAAACCGTCAACCAAAAACTTGATGCCTTCTGCCGTTACCGTTCATCACACAGTTGCAAAGGTTTCTCCCTATCTCAGTTATCCAGAGCATTGGGACTCTGACTCACACAGAAAGTTTCAGGTGTTCTTTTAGCGGTTCCTCGTTAGTATAGTGGACAGTATCTCCGCCTGTCACGCGCAAGACCGGGGTTCGATTCCCCGACGGGAGATGTATAACATTTTGTATAAACCCCGCTGTTCCCCTGGTTTTGCTGCGGTCAGAGGTTCACACGCTAGAAGGCAAAAAGCTGGCGTTGCGTTGGCCGGGAATCGAACCCGGGTCAACTGCTTGGAAGGCAGCTATGCTCACCACTATACCACCAACGCATGGCAGGAAAGGCATTGTTCCAAACTTTTGCTTACAAAAAAGAACAAGCGATGGACCAGCTACTTTGTTTCAAACTTTTACAGACATAAAAGAATAAAACCGTCAACCAAATACTTGATGCCTTCTGCCGTTACCGTTCATCACACAGTTGCAAAGGTTTCTCCCTATCTCAGTTTTCCAGAGCATTGCCCACGCTGCACTGAGCAAGTAGGCACAGTACTTGTGAACATCGCTGAATCCGAGCTTGAAGTTTGTTGAAAGCTTGACAGCACTTGGAACTATGCCAGTCATTTGATTCTGGGTCTTGAATGCTCAGACAACTGAAAGGAAACGTTACAGAGAGCTCAGGAATGTAATAAACGTTATCAAAGACATGTTTTTAAAACCGAAAGTGAGCTCTGCATCAATCAGAGCTTTCAAAAATATAGGAAACTCAGAAACCTTCCTCTCCACGGAAATCTTTAGTCAAAGGCGAAAGATTTGTGCGTGACTGAAGAGAAACAAGAGTCAGCTGAACCGTAGTGTCTTCTGGAATATCACAGGTTCCACACTATGCTGTTCGGCAAGGGTGAGTCTGGAGAGGTCACTACCATTAGTATTGAAGTTTTCAATCCCAGGCTGGCTCCCTGAACCCAAGCTCGAAGAAAAGCCTCGTGTGAGTCTGAATGAAACGTCAACTCCTTTGTATTGTACCCAATGTGTTTGACTGTCTGATGAGACAACGTCGAGGCATGACGCAAGAGCATTCTTTTCCTGGAAAAGAAAGAGACACGACTCCTTGGTATTGAGCTTAAACTTTTACAGACATAAAAGAATAATACCGTCAACCAAATGCTTGATGCCTTCTGCCGTTACCATTCATCACACAGTTGCAAAGGTTTCTCCCTATCTCAGTTTTCCAGAACATTGCCCACGCAGCACTAAGCAAGTAGGCTCAGCACGTGTGGACATCGCTGAAAGGGAGCTTGAAATTTGTTGAAAGTTTGACAGCAATTGGAACTATGCACAGAAAGTTATGATGTACGATATTGCTTTATTGTCATTACAACATTACATTGCAACAAAATTGACTGACTGCGCGCTGCCACAATCTTCTGAAAAAAAGGTTGGCAATTGCAGAGCATTTCAGAAGCACATTTACAGGGGTTAACAGTTCACACGTTACGATGGACCTTTTTTTTCTGAGACATCAGGAATGTTGGGAGTAGGGGGACAGATCAGGTTCAAAGTGGTGAGCAGGGAGTGTGTTGTTATCAGTTATTCATGTATGTGTATGCGTCAATACCCATAGCAGAAGCCTGGATGACCTTAAGAGGCGCCTCTGGTTGGCAATTCTATCTCAGGGCACCGGGGGGGAAGGGAGGGTAAGGAGATAGTTAGAAAAACAGCCAAAAAGTATAATTTCGGAATTGTTAATAATTTTAGATCCTTGATCAATATTGACAGTCAATCTAGCCACAGGGGTTGCAAGCCAGTTACTTCTGTGCCGGTCCCAAGCCCGGATAAATAGAGAGGGTTGCGTCAGGAAGGACATCCNCAATGACGGAAAAACAAACGGAAAACTTACAAAACAACAGGACCGAACATAACAGAGTGCAACAGACGCATTTTACGAAAAAAAAAAATCGAAATGATTCCACAAGTTCAAGATATGCCAGCGGAAATCTCTATAATCCCTGCCCTCGAAACCACGCTCTCCTGGTACATGTGCTTGAATAATAGATCATAAATAGTGTAAATATTGAAATAATCTCCTGGGTCCTAGTGTCCTCGTCAGGTCACTGACACGTATTTTTGTCTTTTTTTTTTTCTTCTTCACTGATGAGTAACGCGATGTGGCTAATGTTTGTTTATTTCTGTAATTGAGCCAATAAAATCATACACGTATGCACGTCTGCCTCTGGAAATATTAGTTAAAGAAAGAGAAGAGGACACATCGCAGAAGGGCACCGCTGCATACTGTAAGTTGACGTATTTCCATTTACCGTATTTTCTGGACTGTAAGCCGCACCTGTATATAAGCCGCATCCGCTCTATTTAAAAAAACAATAATAAAAAAAAGAAAAGCAAGCCGCACCTGTATATAAGCCGCATCCACAGATATGTGTGTTTTTGGATTAGATATTTACTACAGGAACATAATGATTTTGAATTGTAAATGTACATGTATTTAACTAAATAGATCCTTTCCTAACCTGTATTTTAACACGGCAGAAACTTTGCTGATTAAAACGGGACAGAAAAAAAAAACGGTATCTGCAGTATTTTTAGATGAAGGGGTGAGGATTTGAAAAGATAGTTTGACAGTTCAACTTATATCTGCTAAAGAGGAAGTAGCGTGTTCTTCTTTGAATTTTTTTGTCTTAGTTTTGATTTTAATTCCGGGTAAGAGCAAAAAAATCTGCTGAATAGCAGATTTTACCTAGAAGATTTAACCTATACAATACCTTTGTATATGTCGCATGGTTCAAAACCTTTGAAAAAAAAAGTAGCGGCTTATTGTCCAGAAAATACGGTATTTGTTTTCTTCTTTTATTTGTTTGCTCCATTTATTTTGATTGCTCCTGACTTGAAANGTCGGTCTGTGCAGCGAACACTCGTCTTCTGATGCAGATGAAGTGTCTGTCAAGCAAAAGAAGCAGGTCAGTAATTATTCTTTTATATCATTTAATATTAACATATATATTTGTAACATTTATAAATAAAATATAAGTGATCGTTTTCCCACATTCCACAGTGTTGGGAGTAACGCGTTACACAAGTACAGTATTACAATAATATATTGTTTATTGCTGTAGCGCCTTAACGTTTCAAAATTAAATTCAAATTTTTGTCACTTACACATTATTTTGCAACAGCGTGCAGTGAAATTTATTTTACAAGTGTCCTGCATATAAACATAGTGCGTGTGTGGTGGTGTGAAATAGAAACACAATAAAAAGATAAGAGATTAAAGCAAATAAAATACAATAAAAATAGAGATAAAAACAAATAAAATACAAAAGATAACAATGCAACAAGAGAAAAATACAAGATGAAATATGCTGGGAAAAATATGAATAAAACATAAAAGATAAAAATACGTAAAAGTTAAAATCTGCAAGATAAAATATGAATAAAATCTAAAAAAAATTTAAATACAATAAAGAGAAAGAAATACAAAAATACAGAAAGTGATTCAAGTGAGCCAGGTAAGTAAAGATGTTTAAAGTGTCCGTTAACGCACTACTTGTAGTTTCGGGAATATATTACTGGCTAGTAAACTAAGTAACACTTGCATCATATCAAACTTTTCACCCTTAAGACGATAAATCAAAAACGTAATATTTCCTGTTCGTGAATAGTCATTGGTCTTTAGTTGGAGGAGTGTTGTATTTTGTAACTCCATTCTGAGCTCGAGCTCCGCAGCTACTGGCTCCGTCTGGTTCGCCCTAACTACGCACTGGCAAGTCGTGGCAAATTACATTCGCGAGATGGTTTTATGCGCGTTATTTCAGTTTTGTAAAAGACAAGGACCAGAACATTGTGGTGAAAGGCAACCTCTGTGTAAAAAATTATCGACATAAAAAATAGCAACAGAAATCTTGGTCAATAAGAACACTGGAACTTCAGCTATTTGGAGCTTTTTTTGGTTTCGCGAACAACGACGTGGAGCAAAAGACTGATCTAGAGGAAACACAACTCATTTAAAGCAGCTTCTTAAAAATCACACTAATAGTAGTAGTTGTGATGACTGTGAGCAAGTCTCCCGAGCCGGCGCGCGTGCTGATGCAGCTGGCGCGTGCACACACTCTCTCTGCGCTGCGCGCGGGAGCGCGCCTAAAGTGAATTCACCTGCCGCCAATCACAGGGGCTATTTAAG
>SOMO01000411.1:7120-18730 GCA_028128575.1 Paedocypris carbunculus
GTTATGTGTCACGCATCTTAACATACATGTGATATCCAACATACTTTAAATAGAATCACAAATTTGCCTCATATTTCTGGAAGTTACCACCACCAACACTGTGTGATGACTGTGTCCTCCACAGCTGGAGAACCTCATGCTGGACAAGGACGGACACATCAAGATCACAGACTTTGGCTTGTGCAAGGAGGGAATCACCGATGAGGCCACCATGAGGACCTTCTGTGGGACCCCTGAGTACCTGGCGCCCGAGGTCTGGTCCGCTCTGGGCTTTTGGTCGAGAACCAGGAACCCATTAGTTGTCGTTTGGCCCTCAGGTGCTGGAGGACAACGATTACGGGCGGTCGGTGGACTGGTGGGGTCTGGGAGTGGTGATGTACGAGATGATGTGCGGACGTCTGCCCTTCTACAACCAGGACCACGAGCGCCTGTTTGAGCTCATCGTGATGGAGGAGATCCGATTCCCCCGAAGCCTCTCGCCGGAAGCCAGAGCTCTTCTCACCGGCCTGCTGAGGAAAGACCCCAAGCAGAGGTGAGTCCCCCTCGTTCGCCCTCTTGCTGGTGAGAGAGTGACCCGCTGTGATTGGCTGCAGGCTGGGGGGCGGACCCGACGACGCCAGAGATGTGATGTCACACGGCTTCTTCTCCAGTGTGCGCTGGGAGGACGTGGTACAGAGGAAGGTGAGATGATGATGATGATGATGATGATGGAGAAGGTCCGGATGGTTTCTGATGTTCGTTTTGTTCTGCAGCTGGTGCCGCCGTTTAAACCTCAGGTGACGTCAGAGACAGACACGCGGTACTTTGATGACGAGTTTACAGCACAAACCATCACCGTCACTCCTCCAGACAAATGNTTCGTTTTGTTCTGCAGCTGGTGCCGCCGTTTAAACCTCAGGTGACGTCAGAGACAGACACGCGGTACTTTGATGACGAGTTTACAGCACAAACCATCACCGTCACTCCTCCAGACAAATGTCAGTCTCTCTCTCACTTTATCTCTTTCTGCCTCTCTCTCCCTCTCTGTGTGACTTTACTTTATACTTCTCACTTTTTCTCTCCCTCTCTNATTCATACACACACACGAGACATCAGCAGCAGGAATCTGTGAGTGACAGTGTGTGTGTGTGTGTGTGTGTGTGTGTGTGTGTGTTCTGGTCAGACGAGGTCAGCGAGATGGACAGTGACCTGGATGAGGAGATGGACGAGCCGGACGAGCCGCTGGCCAAGAGAGGGAAGACGGAGCCAGACGTGATCCAGGTGCTGCAGGTCAACGAGGGCGGAGCCACAGTGGTGGGCGTGGTCCAGCCCCCCATGATCTGCTCCTTACCCCCGACCAATCACAGCGAGCACATCCTCAGCTCCAGCGGAACCAGCACCATCCGCCACTGCGGCAGCGTGGGAAACAGCTACGCCTCGGTGTGAGCGCCGCTTTCTGATTGGACGTGATGGCTGAGCTCTGGCGAGCGGGCGACGCCCCGATGATTGTAAAGCTCAATGCCCTGATGTTCATCGAACAATCAAACCCACGAGAGTCTGGAACATTCCATCCCACGTCTGATGTTTCACTGGCGCTCGCTCGCGTGTTCCCGGAGCTTGGATGCGAATCTGCTGCTATCATGAACATCACAGGCATCTTTCTTTCTCTCTCTCTCTTTCTTTCACACACACTCACTCTCTCTCTTTCACACACTCACTGTCTCTCTCTCTCTCTCTCTCTTTCACACACTCACTCTCTCTCTCTCTCTCTCTCACTTTCAGCTGTATGTTTTTTCACTGTATAGATGCTGCATGTGTGAACTGTGCTTTTTGTATAGTGTGTGTGTGTGTGTGTGTGTGTGTTCCTGTTATTTTTTTTGACGATTGGACCAAAAACAGGAGCGTGAGACACGACTGGCTTCTCCCGGCGGTTCTGAGGCTCCTGCCTCGGCCTTCAGAGCCAATGTCAGGGATTTACTGTACCTCCGGTTCAGCTAGTGCCTTAAACACACACACACACACACACACACACACAGACTGATGCTCGCGCTCCTACTGTTTCTGGTCATGTGATCGGACTCGCCGCTCCTGCAGTACGATTCAGGGTCTTGTGATGTGTGTGTGAACCCGTCTGTAGACGCCAGAGGTGTGTGTGTGTGTGTGTGTGTGTGCGCGTGATGCGTCGCCCTACCTCACTACATGTGTAACGACATCATCCATCTTCATCCATTAACTCCTTAAAACATTCCCGCCGTGGCCCAAACGCTGATCTCATCGGTCAGAGAAGTGTTGTGTGTGTGTTGTGCGCGCGTGTGTGTGGTCGACTCAAACACTGGAAATGAAGAAACCTGATGGTTTGATTTTTACTACTGATGCTATTCAGAGCCTGTGTTTCTCCAGCTGCTTCATCACTGAGATTAGCGCCTGATGATGATGATGATGATGATGATGAGGAAGGTGTGTGTGTGTGTGTGTGTGTGTGTGGCGGCGTGAGGACCAGGATCATCTTCTGCTCTCACTGTTCCCCACATGCCAAAATCCAGACGACCCCCCAGACCTCTGTGCCTTTGACTCCGCCCACCCGTCATTCCCTCCCGCCCCCGAGATATGCACAGACCCCACCCTCACCTGCCGCCGATGACATCATCGGGCGCCGGCCAATAGGAGCGTCAGGGCGATCTGGGTTCCCTCTTGTGCCATCGAGCTGTACAGACCAGAGACGGATATTTATTTACTGACACGACGACGTGTGTTGAACGTGAACGTGGTGTTTTATTTCTCTCTTTCTGATTATACTGGAACTTTCTTTCTCGTGTGTGCGCGTGCGTGTGTTGCGGTGCAGCTCTTAGTAAACGATGTTCTGCAGAGGTGATATCTAATCCGTGTAGAGTGATTTGTATCGTGTATTTTCCATGCAGGAGCTTTTATATTTGTAAGAGGATATATGAACTTTTAGTGTGTCGACCGGAAGTGTAGATGATCCAGACACATGTAGTTTGTTCCTTCTGAATATTTCAGACTCAGCTCAGGCTTTAGCTTTACTCGTGTCGTTTTCTTACAGTCGTGGCTCGTCTTTCATCTAATAAACCTTCTTCTCTTCAGAGCGTCCGACTGCTGTGTCGTTTCTACTCACACGCGCCGTCTCGGGCGTGAAGTATTTTTGCGCTCTTGTCTGTAAATAAATATACGTATCTAGAAAAATCACGCATTTAAGCGCGTTCTCGTGTCTCACTCTGAGGAGCACGAGCGCCGCCTACCGGCTCCTTCACCCGCCGTTTCCATACAAAAATACATCTTGACACCGTTAAAAGTATACGAGTATCTCTGAAAATGTTTAATACACTCTGGACTTAAAAAGTCAGAATTAAACGCCGTTAGGCAATAACTCAGTTTCCTGTTTTAGCTACTTATGGTATGTTATTTTTGTCTGACTGATGGATATAACTTTTTATTTAGAAACAAAGATGTGTCTAAAATTAATCAGCACTTATTACAATACAGACGTTTTACCCTAGTTGTCCACTAGGCGATGCTAATCTCGTCCTGCTCTCACTGTCCGCACTCTCTGGATTTCCCTGAACCGTATCTCTTTCTCTCATTTGTTGTCACTCCGTTATCTTTCATTTCTATCTTTTTTTATTCTATCTGTCTGCCTTTCTTTTATTTTTCTTTCTGCATTCTATTGGTAATTTTATGGAGCTTGATATTGGGGTTTTTTCTATGTGTCTGTCTACTCACTGTCATGAAGCTCCACCCACTAAACCACTGCCCATACACACCCACCCACGCCCATATAAAGAGACTGATCACAGGGAGCAGACACACACGCGCACACCCACCCACATTCCACCACACACACACACAGTGGATTTACTCAGCTCAGGTCCTAACTGTGATGCTGGTGAAGATGTGGAAAAAGATGAGAGTGATCGAAGCGTGTGATTGGCTGATTGATTGATGGGTCAGGATGCACAGGAGCAGCTCGTACATCCCCGTATCAGCCGCCGCTGCTCTGCTTATCTCTACATCAACCCTCTTCTTCGTCTTCACGTGAGTCCTGTCCTTTCAACACACACACATACCAGCACTTTGTTTAGTAAATGTCATTAGCATGCAGTTATGCCGTTACTCTTCAATTTTCTGTTATGGATGCTGTGAACCAAAGTAGTTTGTGTTGAACTCGTCTGAACTCTGGATACAGATGATATTAATCCGCAGCTGAAAGTAGGACAGATCACCAGAACCTGCCCCTCTCTCTCTCTCTCTCTCTCTCTCTCTCACACACACACACACACACACTCTCTCTTTCATCTGATTGGTTTGCAGGCCCTAGACATGTTATGCTCCAGAAGCTTCTACTGTAGCTGTAGTTATTACTGTAGAATTAGTTTCTGACAGCAAACTCTAACGTAACTATCACAGTTAACCTGCTCCTGGCATCACCAGATGCTGTCACACATGTACAGTCAGATCCTGAAGCAGGACGTTCTATCACTTCTACAGCTTTATTGTGGTTCAATTTGAGTCGCTCTAGGAGTAGAATTTGATTAAATAACTAACACATATTCTGTTGAAGATTGTCAACAAGCATAGCTGACAACAATGTCTTTGACAGTGACATTACCTAGCACAGCTGATGGTGTTCTTAACTAACACATTTGACTCTTAACTAGTACAGCTGATTGTGTTAACTAGCAACACTGATTTATGTTCACCTGCGCTGCTGATGGTGTTATAACATTTGACTCTTAACTAGCACAACTGAGTGTGTAAACTACCAACACGTACGTTAACTATCTTAGTGGACATGTTACAACTGCACAGCAGATTGTGTTAGTTAGCTATATCAACATACGTTAATTAGCACAGCTGAGATATGTTAGCTAGCAGAGCTGCATGTGTTGTCAACAAGCATCACATCAACTAGCACAGTTAACGACAACATAATTAACAAGCACAGCTAAAATGATGCTAATTAGCACAGCTAAAGGCGGTGTTAACTTGCACAGCTCACAGTGTTAACTAGCACATGTGATGGTTTTACTGGGACAGCTGGCATTTGTGTTAACTAGGACAGCTGACAACACTGTTAACTTGTACGGCTGATGGTTGAAGAGTGTGTTAACTAGCATGGTAACGGATGACTGACTGTAGTGTTAACTAGCAGGGCTGTGAGTAGTTTTAACTGATGTGACTGAATATAGTGTTAACTAGCGTAGCTGATTGTAATTGGTAAATAGCATGGCTGACTGTAGCGTTAACTAGCGTGTCTGACAGTAGTGCTAACTAGCATAGCTGACTGTAGTGTTAACTATAATGGCACATGGTAGGGTTTGTTAATTTGCATGTTTGATTGTAGCGTTAACTAGCGTGTCTGACGATAGTGCTAACTAGCATCGTTGACAGTGTTGTTTACTGTAATGGCACATTGTAGCATTTGTTAACTTGCATAGCTGATGTTGTTAACTAGTGTAAGTAGTTTTAAATGGCATGGCTGACAGTGGTCTTAACTAGCATGACAGTAGTTTTAACAGGTGTTTTAAGTGGTGTTAACTAGCAAGACTGACAGTAGTGATAACTAGCACGGCTGACAGTAGTGTTAACTAGCACGGTTGACAGTGGTGATAACTAGCACGGCTGACAGTGGTGATAACTAGCACGGCTGACAGTGGTGTTAACTAGCACGGCTGACAGTGGTGTTAACTAGCACGGCTGACAGTGGTGGTAACTAGCAGGGCTGACAGTGGTGTTAACTAGCACGGCTGACAGTGGTGGTAACTAGCAGGGCTGACAGTGGTGTTAACTAGCACAGCTGGTTGTGAGCAGTGAGAGAGCAGATGGTTGTAGATCTGTGTGTGTCGGGAGCGCTGGAGTCATCAGCTCTAATCCCCCCCTCATAAATCTTACGGAGAAAAGCCTTTGTCCTCTGTGAAATCATTCCCTGTGTGACCCACATTCCCTCCGCTCTGGCACAGCCTTTCCCAATCATTCCCAATCCTCTTTTCCTCCTCAGACACCAGTATTGATTTGTTTGGTTTTGACTAGATTAGACTAGTCAGCCTCTGTAGTTTCGAGATGTTCTGTACATCATTATATCTGTCTGACATCACTAGAAGCTTGTGACATCACCACATTTAAAGAAGTGTCTCTTCTGTCGGTCGGAATTGTGCATCTGGCCAAACAGAAAATGTGACGCGGGTTTAATAACGTCCCTCAGACAGTAAAGGTCACTCCAATCTCTCTGGACACACACACACACACACACACATTTCACGTACATTCGTAAAGCATTAGTGATATTTCTCATCTGATCTTTCAGTTGAAACCTGAAAGACTGATGAATAAACTTGGTTAGTGCTGAACATTGATAACTGACCAGTTACTGATGTGTTAACAGAGGTTCTGATGCGACTTGATCTGACCAGAATTGGTGATTCTGTAATCTTCTGGATTAGTGACACACAGCTCTGTGTGTGTGTGTGTGTGTGTGTGTGTGTGTGTGTGTGTGTGTGTGTGTGTGNCATACACTCCTTCACACTTGATTCTCTCACACTACATGTTCAGATGAGTGTTAATGAAACTACCAGACAGGCAGGGAAAGTTTGTTGGAGGTTGTTGGGTGTTTTAAGGTGCATGAGATCAACACATTGATAGGGGCATCAGCAGCGGTACTGGTCCATTACAGGGAGAGAGCTGAAAGGACTCTCAATTTACCGGTCAATTTGCAAGACTTTCAATTTACTGGTCAATCTTTATTCCAACCCTCACCGTTAGTCATGAGGTCTCGAGGACAAGTTGCTGAGTTTTCAGCAGGCTGGTGGGTCATCCTCACAGACCAGAACCCTGTCACCCGAGAGCAACTGTGAGAAGAGCTGGAGTGGCGTGGGTATCATGGTTTGTCTTCCTGAGGTGTCCCAGGAAAGTGATTTGCCATGGCGACCCCTGATAATGGAAAAGCTGAAGGAGAAGCAGTAGGTGTCACAGGAAAGTCCCATTAGGAATTCTGTAGTCTGTAATTCAGTCTGTAGTCCAGCCTGGAAAGCCTAGATTTCTGGAGGAGGTTTGGAAGGAGAAGGTCTGGGCATCACTGCTCCTGCAGCAGTAGAAGAATAGTTTGTTGTACAAGTTTTTAGAAAGTGTCTTAGGAATGTTCCCGGAATGTTCTGGTGGAGTAGCTTGACCCTAAAATTTGAAAGGCCGTTTGTTCACCCCACATCTGCCGTGTGAAGCATATTTTGTGTCTGGATTTAGCAAATACGACCATTTTGTCCGTGAATATCTTTTGTTCACGCATTGTGTGCGGCTGAAGAAGACGAGACGTGAGTGTTTGGTGTGTTGGATCATCAGGTGTCCTTGGCTCGCGGAGAATGTCTCTCTCTCTCTGCCGTCGTGTGTGGCCGTCGTCTTCCTCTTCGTTATGGCCAACTTCACCATGGCAACCTTCACGGATGCTGGCGTTTTCCCCAGAGGTGCGTCAAAGCGTTCTAAACGGATTTCATTACCAATGACAAACTTTGTAAGTTGTGAAGCCTTTTGAACATTGAATTTCAGTTGTGATCTCTGGTGTGTTCCCACAGCAGAGGAAGACGAGGACAAGGAGGAAGACTTCCGCGCGCCGCTCTACAGGAACACGGAGGTGCGGGGGGTGCAGGTGCGGATGAAATGGTGCGCTTCCTGTCACTTCTACCGGCCGCCGCGCTGCTCACACTGTAGCGTCTGTGACCACTGCGTGGAGGTGAGACTCTCGGCCACGCCTCCTCCTGCCCCGCCCCCGCCTCTCAACGCCGCCTGATGTGTGCAGGACTTTGACCATCACTGCCCCTGGGTCAACAACTGCATCGGCCGCAGGAACTACCGCTTCTTCTTCCTCTTCCTGTTGTCCCTGAGTCTGCACATGCTGGGCGTGTTTTGCGGAAGCCTGCTGTACGTGCTGGATCACCTGGAGAAGTTGCGGGAGCTTCCCGTCGCCGTCACGTATCCTTCACGTCGAAAAATCGAAAATAATAATTCTATTCAACAAGTATTTCTAAAGCGCTCTTCATAGTCACTATTGAGTCTCGTCCCCAACAGTCAATAAATTGGGTGTTTGGTTCAATAGTAAAATCTGCTTTGAAAGTCATGTTAATAACGTATGTAGGACTGCTAATATCTAAGTTATGTCATGTTCTCTCTGTGTACAGAGTACAGAACAGCTTGTGCATGCATTCATGAGCTCAAGGTTAGATTATTGTAATGTTCTTCTGGAGGCTTCTCTTACTCAACTAGCAGATAAACTTCAGCGAGTACAGAACGCTGCTGCTGAATTACTCACAGAACAAATAAGAATTACCATATCAGTCTTCATTATTTTGTTCTCTCTACTCTGGTTACCTTTTACACGCTGTATATTTTTTAACATTGTCCTAATCACATTTAAAGCCCTAAATTGTTCAGATTCTCTTCATTCAAGGAGTTTATTTCCTATTATTAACCATCATGATTGTTGTGCTCATAAAACTCAGCTATGATGAATGAAAGGAAAGAAAATGCCTTGTGTGGTAATTAAATCTAGAAGTTAGGATCTGCATTTAGTAAAGAATCTCCATATTTAGCACCGAAATTCTGGAATTTTCCATTTAGCACACTTTGAGGTTCAGAAACTGTAAATAAAAGTCCAGATCGAAAACTGTCCCTTCAATAAGGTATTAACATATAAAATTGTCTGATATATTATATGCCGGGAACAAAAAACTCTCGTAGAAAATTGCTTGGAATCTTATTTAGATGCCAGGAAAATTGATTTCCGTTTGGAAACACAGGATCAAGAGAAAACCAAGAACACCACAAAACATCAAAAGTGAATTTGGAAGCGGAAGTGCACGATAGACATCTAGATTCATTTATGGTTCACAAAGCGTTGAGCATTTAAGAAGAAGAAAACCATTATTTGTCCCAACAATGAGAAATTTATATTTTGCAGCAGCCACAATGGTAAACGATAAACAAAGATAAGTATAAATGGAAAAATATTGCACATTGTTGATATACAAATTGGAATACAAACGAAAAAAAATAAATACCTTGTGCCGCCCTGTGCATCATGCCTCTTCGGTTTAAAATTTGAAGGGTTTTCTGGTTGTTTTTTTTTTTTTTAAATAGTTTAGGTCGTGAGCGGTATTTCTATTAGTGTGTTAGAGCTGAAACTTGGAATAGTACCATGGGGACGCATGATCCAAGAGGAAACATTCTGTAACCATGGCAACGGAAACAGTGGATGGTGATTGGCTGGCCACTGCTGATGATTTGTCCATTATCAGCAGGCTTCAGCTTGATTTCAACAAGAATTGTCACTGGTTCACTGCTACAGCCTTGACCCGTGAGCATCAGTCTGGCCGTCCTGAGCGTGTCGGGGTTGTTCTTCATTCCCGTAGTGGGTCTGGCCGGTTTCCACATGGTGCTGGTGGCTCGAGGTCGCACTACCAACGAGCAGGTACTCTTGTTTGTAAATCTCTCCAACTCCTCAGAGTCTGACCTCTGACCCCTGACCTTCACAGGTGACCGGGAAGTTCCAGGGTGGAGTCAATCCCTTCACGCGTGGCTGCTGGGGGAACATTTGCTTTGTTTTGTTCAGTCCCATCATCCCCAGGTGAGGGCGCTGTGTCTGACCATCAAGCCTAAAAGCTCATCAAAGCTATTTGAACTCTTCCGTTATGGCAGGTATGAAGAGAAGTTTTCTGTCCGGACCACCGTGGCCATCCAGGCTCCATTTTTCCACCCAACGTCCCATCAGGTCACCCCCGAGAAGACTCTGGAGAGCCAGATGCTCCCACTAAAGGTAGCCAGGCCTCATAAATAAATCATGAGTCCAGAATTTACCTACTTACACGGTATTTAAGTGGACTCTACTTAAGCTTTGAGACACTAGATGTTTGTGCAGCTCTACTTGAGGTGTTTGAGTAAATGAGTTCTTCAGAAAATGGACTTTGTTACTTTAATTAAGTGGTTATTGGCTATCAAAAATACTCAAAAAGCAACGTTTACTCTCTACTTGACTACATTTTTGATTGAGTATATGTATTCTTTACTCCACTTCATTTGAATGAACACTTACCGTGACTCGTTACATTGGGATTGTGTGCAACAAGTCAGCATCTTTTTCTATCGTGGTTAAATTCTTGGGCGGACGAGGCACTATTGCCATCTGCAGGATAGTGAAGGTATTGGATTAGCGGTTGCACTTTTTTGCACTTTTGAGTTGGATTGAAACTTTTTATTTGTTAAATTTTTTTGCCATTTATAAACACTGAGGTGTTAAATTTATTTCTATATTAGGAAGTAAAACTTCAAAACTAGTTTCTTGGTGTTTTTGGGCCAAATTTCAAGACGAGTAAATTACTTCAGTTCTTTTAAAATTTAATAAATTACAACTGTAACTTAAATGTTTTTGGAATTGGTAACTTGCTATTTTTACAGTAAGGTATTTGTACTTTTACTCAAGTATTTTCATGCACTCTTTACTCCTCTGACAAGCAATGCTACTTTTACAGGACGTAGAAGACGCTAAAGACACTAAACCAGCACTGCCACCAAAACCAGATCCAATTCTGCTCAAAAACCATCTAGCGGCTTTAGAAGGTGCGTAAGCCAATCTGTGTGTTTAAGTTAAACGCCTTAATTGCGATGTATGTGACGGCTGGTTTGATCGGCTTTCCAGAGAGCTTGATCCGGTCCAGAGCTGCTCTGGATAAACTGCAGGCCTCGGAGTCGCCCAGTGGACCGCGGTACCAGGTTCCCAGGGAGCAGGTGACTCCATCCACTTGCTTAACTTTACGACCTGTGTGCCAGCATTGTGTGTGTGTGTGTGTGTGTGTGTGGGGGGCAAGGAGGAATTCTCCCCTGGTGTCTCCACAGCCGCTGTGCGAGTCGGAGGCGGTCCAGCCGGACACTTCACACGTCTGCGTTCTGCCTCTGAACTCGCGCTCGCTGAAACACCTTCCGCTGACCCCCGGCGTCCTGAGTCTGTCCCACGACTGCCTGCTGGTCCAGCGAGGACAGCTTCCGGTCTTTCCCAGCGATCTGTCCCGGAGCCTGGCGGACCCTCAGCGGCTTCCTGCCCGGACCCGCAGCCCCGTGTTCCCCGGCATGACTCGCCCCTCCCCCCAGCAGCGCGAGCCCTCCCCCGTCCGCTACGACAGCCTGCCCAAGCCCCCCATGAGCTCCATCCGAGAGCGGCGCGAGGCTGAGGAGAGGGAGGATCTGCGTATCCTCTTCTCGCCTCTTGGGCCGGACTGTGGGATCTACGACACTCCCAGTCGCCGCAGTTTGCCACACGATTTCCGCGGACCCTCGTCTCGCGGCCCGACGCCCCCGGCTTACGGATCCAGAGAGTTCCTGCTGAGCAGTGCGGCCTACGGCTACAGCGGACGCTCGCATCTGTCCTCCTCTCTGACCCGAGGGTCCCGGGTCCCCGGCTCTCCACTGCAGGGCCGCTCGCATTCGCCCTCACCTTTTCCAGACCCTCTGGATCAACTTCATTCCACTTTACCCTCGGCTGCCCCGGCCGCCTCATACGGGTCTCAGAAAACACTGACCATCATCAGAGGAGCGGGAGAACCAACACAACCCTGAGAGACAGTGTGTGTGTGTGTGTGT
>SOMO01000411.1:26440-36827 GCA_028128575.1 Paedocypris carbunculus
ATAGTTATTAAAACTTCTGTCACAAAGGATTCTATAAAAGTGTTGATTTAGAAATTGGCATCAAATTGGGCTCAATTTTAAATGACTGATTGAATCAGGAACCCAAAAGCTGTGATTGGGACATCCCTAGTCTGTGCTGTAAGAGTCATGAGGTGGTGGTCAATCTCTGCAGTGGTCAGTCTACATCCGGGTGACTGTCCGGCGGGAGAAAGGGTTGCCAGTGCTGGTGGAGTTGCTCCACTCAGAGTCAGATAAAGTGGTTCGGGCGGTGGCCATCGCTCTGCGCAACCTTGCCATGGACCAGAAGAACAAAGAGCTAATGGGTGAGATGACCTCTGATGTTCAAGCGTTGACCCTGGACCGCTGACCCACCCTTCTCGTCCTCAGGAAGCTTCTCCTTGCGGGATCTGATCAGTAACCTGCCCTGCGGTCAGCAGCGACCCGCCAAGAACCTGGACGGGGACACGGTGGTGGCCGTGCTCAACACCATCCTGGAGATCGTCTCTGACAGCCTGGAGAACGCCAGGGTCCTGGTGCAGGGGCATGGCATCCAGAAACTTGTCTCCATCAGCCGGAGCAGGTCTGGAAATCCAGCTGCAGACATGAAATGTGCACACTGGAATAAATACTGCATGCAAAGTTGTCTTCCATTCTGATTGTGATGGTGTATTCAGGCCTTCAGGTGACGAGTCTTGATTTGTCTCTCTCAGCCAATCAGTGCGCGAGACAAAAGCGGCGTCACACATCCTGCAGGCCGTCTGGGCCTATAAGGAGCTGCGGCAGACGCTCAGCAAGGCCGGCTGGAGCAAAACTCACTTCAAGGTGAAGGCTTTTCTTGTCTTCTCTGTGTTCACTAGACTGGGTGAAGTGTGCACTGCTTAGTGGGAATCAGCAGCTTGTGTGGTTTTAGACGGGTCATCATGCAGCCTGAACATATCTAAAATTCCTTCTTTCCATTAAGGTTCTAAACATAAACATTCTTTGTGAAAGAGTTTCTATATCTGCCATGTTTGATTGTTTTCATGAACGTTCAAATCTTTGGCTTTGGATTGGTGCAGCATCCATCCTTTCCCAGGATTAATTCCTTTCTGAAGCCACAAATCCTGTTGTGGAGGATAATAGGAAGAATGCTTTTCTGGAAAAAATTTAACTCAAATTACAATACTAAAATTCCTGGATTATCTGACGAACTGACTACTGGACTACCTGACTAACTGACAAACTGCCTAAAAGACTGACGGAGCGTCTAAAAGTCTGAATTATCAACCTATCAACTGGCTCAAAGGGCAGAAGTGGTCGTGAAGTATGCAAACCAAAAAAATCATCATGTTGTTAGGTGTACTGGCTGCTGGATTGTTGTGTGGGATTATAATCTGGCCTGTGTCTTCTCAGCCAGTGGCCTCCAGTCTGGCTAAGAAGCAGAAGAGCGTGAAGCAGAGCGGCGATGACATCACACTCCCTTTGATGGAGAAAAACCGAGGTTAGTAGAAACTAGATGATGTGAGTAATCATTTTTGGAGAAGGTAGTAATGGCGGAACACATTACATAGTGTAATAAACGTAAGGAAAGACTCGTGATCATTCATTGTCCTGTGCGGCAGACGGATCCTGCGCCGATCAGATGGAGAGAAGCGGAGACGCTCCGTGTCACGTGATTGAGCGGGAACCGATTCAGGTGACGTTTGAGGAGGAGTGTGACTAAGGGAGTGTAAATGTAAGTGTGTGTGTTCAGGGTGGGAGTGAGAGGAGACCCTTTATGCGCAGCGGCAGACCGGCCGTGGGTTTGGTGGAGCGGACGCCGCAGCCTCTCGACTCCTGGGTCTGATGCGGTAAAACTACCTCCACCAGCCTGGCTCCTTCCTCAGCTTCTCTGATCTCAAACACCTGCCTCTTTCCTCCAGGTTTGGGTGGGACTTCAGCACAAGCCGCACGTCCAACCAGAAAAAACACTGTCCCGCTCACACACACACACACACACACAATCAATTCAAGAACAATCAATTGTTCATTGAGAATCTTTCTCTGTGTCTTTGTTCAATAATATTCTTTATCGCTCATTCTGCTTTTTTCTTTTTTCTGTTTCTCTTTGTAGTCTGTATTGCTGTGTACGTGTGCGTGTGTGTGTGCGTGTGTGCGTGTGTTCTCTCCTCAGTTAAACCTCATGTCCTGCTCCTTTGAACTGATACACATTTCAGACACACTCTGTCTTACACGTTTGTATTCGATCTTTTTATGTCGTTTTTGTTGACTATGTTACTGCTAAATCTCTTTAAGGATATTCCAGATATTACTGTGCAAATGTACACGCATACGCGTATGTTTTATTATTTTTTCTGTTTTGCACCAAAAAAATGCAATCAAGTGGCGTTATGATATAAAACTACTAATCTATGATTCACAGTCCAGATGTGAAAGACTGTTTATATCAGACATTTAATAGCTTCATAACATCAATGTTTTAATGAAAAAGGTGTATCTATTCTTATTAAAGTCTATTTCTATGTTCTAAATTGAAATCAAAGCGTGTTCGACACTGATTCATGCTAGGAGTCAAACACAGAGTCGATTCAAAAGATCCGACCGTTCTGCGTGTTTGAACTTGTTAGTTCGTGGAGAGAAAGCATTTCCAACATTGATTATCGATCACATGCTTGTGATTTTTACTGGTAAAGACTTAGAATCATGACAATGTGTTAAACAACAAAACACCAGCAAAACAAAACATTTCAAGGTTCGGTTCACTTAAGATCAGCAGTGACGTGGCAGGATTGAGGGATATGAAGTAATCAAATGAACTTTTTTGTCCCCGTGGGGCAATTAAACTATTTAAAGAATAGCTTTATTTAAAGAATGGGGGGAAATTGTTCTAAGAGTAAGACTTGCAGTATAGTAATCAGGGCAATGTTGTGAATTCGGCCGCTAGGTGGCGGTATTCGCCAATTTTAAGAAAAAGGCTCTTCGGACAGAGTTTCTGTTTCTTTTGATTAGACGTATGTACATACGTATTTGATTTGGATATATGGACTGTTCTCTTGAAATAAAAACCTCTATATCTCTCGTTCCCTTCCTGTCTCTGTCTGTGTGTGTATGTTGCTCTGCGTGTTTGTCTATTCTATGCTAATATTTTTCTATCCACATTATGCAGGTTGCTTTGGAGATTTATTTGAGAGCAATTTAATAAAAACTAAATTTCTCGAGAGTGGCCCTGGTCTGGATGAAAATCTGGCAGGCGAAAACGTAAATATTTTTTTTGCTTTATGTACTTCTAAAAGCAGCGTTTTTGCGACAGAAAAGACGTTTTCTGGAAGATGACGCTTTATGACGGATGTCGTATCGTGTGTTTGGTCTTTATAGACACCGTTTTGCTACTGACGAGTGAATGTACACGACGCTGTAGGCTTGCCACACTCTGTAGAAGAGACGGGGTTCCTCACGCGCTCAGGTGTTTATCACACACCATCTAGAGTTCAGAAGATGATCAGACGGATCATCATGCCGTGCGGATGTTACGCATTTTAAACATTAAATATACACATAAAAAAACACATTTTTTTAAACATTCAAGTTGAGTAAATCCAGCCAGATTTCTGTGAACTTTTCCTGAAACAGGTGAGCGAGAACGTCGAGATTGAGATGAACGTTGTTGTGGTGTCATTAATGTCGTGGAAGTTGTGAGGCTGAATCTTGCAAACATGTTCTGGGCATCAGCAGTTTGGTGAAATGGAGGACTTGTTGGACAACAACCTAACCTCCAACAGCAGCTTCTTCATCCTCCTGGATGCGCTGGAGGAGAAGCTTCTGTCTCCGTTCTATCAGCACACGCTGCCTGCTGCTGTGCTCCTCATCCTCGTCTACCTCTTCATCCTTCTGCTCTGTCTGCTGGGGAACGGCCTGGTGTGTGTGATTGTGCTGAGGAACCGTCACATGAGAACCGTCACCAACATCTTCATCCTGAACCTGGCCGTCAGCGACCTGCTGGTCGGGCTCTTCTGCATCCCCACCACACTGGTGGACAACCTCATCACAGGTGAGCCTCCTCTGAAGCTATACGTAATGATGCTGTACTGCTACAATTGTTGCTATTGATGTTGCTGCTGTTTGGTTTTTGTAGTGGATTTCAGCCAGCACGCAAAAGAAGACGCGTGTTTTGGTAGATTTCTGTGTTTTAATAATTGGAAATAGGGATGAACACTTGCATCACACCTTAATGCACAAGACTGTGAGATGCAAAACATGAAATGAAAATTGTTAGAGATCAGCTCTTATTAGAGGCTTTGTTTTCCTAGCCACTGTCGCAATCTAGCTTGCTCTTCTGTTCATAGCCCATAATCTGAACACCGATGAACAATTGACACTTTTCTTTTTTAATGACTGTTTTTCCTAATTCCACATAGCTGCTTTGCATTGGTATAAAAACAAGGTATGGTACTGAATTTAGAATCAGCATCAGCTTTAATGGACAAACTTGGCACAGGAAAACAAGGAATTATATGCGGTGTGACTCTTATTACAGTAAAAAACAAGAAAAAAAAGAACACAAAATATTTAGTTTAATTTTAATTATTTCATATAGCTATTATAATATATTATTTCGCTATGAAAGATTCAAAAGTTTCTCGATTATTTACAGCCACAAAATGAAGACAACAACAGTAAATGAACATTTCAGGATTTAATGAAATTACCAAAACAGCAGTAGAGTAGTTTTAATTCAGTATACAATGTTTTTGTAGTCGTGAAAAACAGTTACGACAAGCGTCTCGCCAACAATGCCACCAACAGTCCACAAAGTGACCTGTCGAACGTAAAAAGTCTGTGAGCTCAATTTCAGCACTATTTACTATCTACTCCTCGTCTGAATCGGTAATGATGGCTTCGTTTTTTTCTAGTTCCTCTTCGTCTTCCACTTCTTGTGATGACATTTCAGGCACTCCCATTGGCTGCTGCCTCGCAGAGGTCAGTTTCGCTCTCCCAGCATGGCACGGCTCACACTCCTTAAAGCAGTGGATGAGATCGTCCTCAGATCCATCACATGCATTGGTGATTCCACAAACCTTGAAGGATTTTCTTATCATTTCTGGTGTGATTTCTCCCCAAGCTGATATTATCCACGTCATTATCAAATGTCGCGGCGGCTGTCTCGGTTCTCTGCCTACTGTAAAGCCCTTACATTCTTCTGCCGTCATCCAATGATCATACAACGTCTGAAGTTTCTCCTTGAAGGGCTTGTTCCAAACCACATCAGCAGGTTGGACGTACTTGGTGCACCCACCAGGGATAACCGCCGTTGACAGTTTGTATTTCGTCAGCTCTCGCTTCGTTTGCTCACTGATGTGACAGTGATAAGCGTCCCAGACGAGAAGTCTCTTACGGAAACAGAAACCACCACAAACTGTCTGCAACCACATTATTGTTAATTCCCGGTTCATCCATCCGTTGGTTGAGGTGGCCACCACAGCTCCTTGGACATCATGTACTCTTGCCACTTCCTGCTTCTCACACCGAAATACAATAAACGGCTTGAATTTTGTGCCATCTGCTTTTGCTGCCAACGTGACAGTGAAATGAGACTTTTCATGACAGGAAGTGTTTATGGTGACACTCCTATCGCCCGTTGAAGAACCAGGCATGTCCAACCAAACAGACGTCTCGTCCATTCCAATGATTTCACTGTCCTTGATTCCATCCACAGTTCTCTGGTGGGACGTCCACATCACAAAAGAGACAAGCTTGTCGATGATTTGATCAGGATCCTTCTGCTCCTGCGATGTCTTTCCACGAAGCGATAAATGATGGCGTCTCATAAATTTATCGAGCCAGCCGGCACTGGCCACAAATGTTTCTTTCCCTTTGGAAGCCTCACCAATCTCCATGTCAAAAATGCACTTGGCTTTGGTGCGGATCATTCTTCTGGAGACACGCGCACCTTTCAGTCTTTGCTCAATAACCCACGTTAGGACCAGCTCGTCTAATTCCTCGCTTACTTTTTTTGCTCCTCCGCCACGCAGTCGCTTCGTCGTGTCACTTTTTTCTGCCACTGTTGTTTCAATTTCAGTCATCTGCTTGCGCCATTCTCGGATACGTTTGGGATCCACCTCAAAATGTCGCGCGGCTTCTTCGCCTGAATGTTTCTTTGCGTATTCTATAGCACGCAATTTGAACGCCAAATCAAACGACCGTTTCTTTCCCATCGCTCACACTACAAACACGGGCAAACGGGAGCTACACCGGCTACTAAAGGAGACAGTTTTTTGGTCGCGACGTGCTCACACCCGGCGTTTTTTGAAAACGGGCTACAAATAAACACAAGCCGCTACTAGAAGATTTACGGTAAAACGGAAGCTCGCTTCGCCCAAAACGGCGCACGTTCAATGAGAAGCGCACAAACACAAGACTTACCGGCCATACTCACAGAAAAGCAACTTAACACGGGAAGCATCGTAAAATCGATTCACATTTAATTAACTTCAATAATAACGCCGAACATTCCGCGGAGATATCTGCGGTTTCAACTCTCAGGTAGCGCACTGCAGTGACGTCACTACGGGTAACACCAGGCGACTTCACTTTCCCGTGTTTATTAAAANGTATGTATAAGTTACTCCAATATAATAAAAGTAATATAAGTAAAAAGTCACCACTATAAAAAAGACTTGAGTCAAAGTAGCAAAGTATCAAATTTTAAAACAACTTAAGTATTTTACTCTAGCCAATTACATATACTTAATTTAGGCTAAAATAAAACAAAGAAAAGTGAAAAAAAAAAATCTCTATTCATGAGGTTTTATTTTCTAATATAGAAATGAAATGTAACATTTCCATGTTTCAAAAATCGTAAAACAAAATAGATAAAGAACAATAAGTCAGTCTCAATCAAACGTGCAAAAAAATAAATAGAATTCCGAGCTGACTTTTATGTGATTCTACTGAAGTCATTTAAGTCACTGCCTACAATGGCTCTAGTGGCCTACAAGTACATTGCCGACAATTTAGTTGCACCAAAAAAGCTAAAATATAGTCACGTCACGGTGATTTTTACTGTACCATTGTAAAGTCAGGGAAGTTCTGTATAGTTTAACTTAACATTAAATTCACGTTAAATGAACATTAAAGAAATGCAGTGGAGCAGAGAGTGAAAGTTGCTTATATTTTTGATACTCAGTACAAGTACGAAGTAGCCAAAAACATACTTAAGTAAAGTAACTAAGTACATTTACTCAAGTACCTTACACCTCTACTCAAAAGTCATTTCTTTTCAACGCACATCAGACACACGGAGTGACGCCATTCTCTCTCTCAGGTTCCGCCTAGTGGTTCATCCCCTCAGGCCGCGATTGTCTCTGCGTGTGGTGAATCTGTCCGTGGGGAGCGTGTGGCTGCTGGCGCTGGTTGTGATGCTTCCCGCGGTCCTGATGCTGAGGGCGGAGGAGGAGGCGGGGCACTTCACGGTCCACGGTGAGGACGTTAACCGCACGTACCCGCTGCTGTCCTGCTTCGAGGCGTGGCCCGAGGTGGGCATGAGGCGGCTGTACACGCTGCTGCTCTTCCTGCTGGTGTACGTGCTGCCGCTGGCGCTGATCCTGCTGCTGTACGGTGGCATCGCCCTCAGACTGTCGTCCGGACCCCGCCGGCCATTACGCAGGAACCTCCGCGCTCTGAAGATGCTGGCGCTGGTGGCCCTGCTGTTCATGTTGTCGTGGTTACCGCTGTGGACGCTCATGCTGCTGATGGACTACGGTCAGCCTGACCCCGACACGCTGGAGGTCCTGACCCGCTACGTCTTCCCGCTCTCTCATTGGCTGGCCTTCGCCAACTCCAGCGTCAACCCCGTCATCTACGGATACTTCAACCGCCGCTTCCGGAGAGCCTTCCAGGACGCGTGCCGCTGCGTCCGGCACGCTGGAGTTCAGGCCAACCATAACCGGATCTTCACTGAGATGGTGGTCAAGAGACGAGGAGGAGGAGGAGGACGAGAGGAGGAGGCCAGGAGAACCACAACTAGACGGAAAGAGACGGAACCCCAGGCCAAAATACAAGCCTGGGAGAGTTCAAAATGAGGAGAATGAGGATGAACTGACTTTTGTTTTCTTTCTTTTTCTGCTTTTCTTAATCTCTCTCATTGTTTTGTTTAGTTTTCTCTAACCCTCTTGCTCACTGTCTATCTTTAATCCCACCCCTCGCATTCTCTCTCAGTGTGTTGTTTAATTTTCTCTCTCTCTCTCTCTCTCTCTCTCTCTCTCTCTCTCTCTCTCCTCATTGNCACACACATTCTCTCTCAGTGTGTTGTTTAATTCTCTCTCTCTCTCTCGCTCTCTCAGTTAGTTAGGAGTCTGAGACTGAATGAAAGATGGAGACATGGATGTCCACAGGCAGAATATTCTTAGACTAGAAGCCCTCGGCCCTGTTGTTCTCGCTGTTATCTATCTATAGCCGGAAGTTTCTAGAGAATTCCGTCTGTTCCTGAGCGCTGCGTGTCGCTGTCATTCTCCTCACATCAGACGCGCTTCGCTTCAGGAAAAACACACACACACAACAGACTCACCAGCACACACTATAATTCCTCTTTGTGTTGTGGATTTCAGATTAGATTAGATTGGATTAGATTAGTGCCTATTAAAAATACATATTATCTTAAGTAATGATCGAGTAGCTCACACTGTACACTCCCGGTAGATATGAAGGTATCGAGAAGATACAACAGAATAGTCATTTACATTCACGACAGACATCGTTTGTAATGACATCATTCACAATATAAAAAAAATAATTAGGCTAGGCATATGCAGTGTCAATAAATGAGGATAAAAACAATATTCTTATGTTGTTTGTTGGAGATATTTAAATTATCAAAGTGAGGTGTGTCGTGATTGGTGCGTCATGAGTTATAAATGTTGTTAATCACGTGAGTCATGATTAATGTGCATCATGAATGATCAGCATCAGGGATGTTGTGTGTCAGGAATGACGGGTTGTGAATGATGTGTGTCATGATTGATGTGTGTGGTGAATGATGTGTGTCATGAATGTTGTGTGTTGGAAATTATGTGTGTTGTGAATGATGTGTGTCATGAGTGTTGTGTGTTGGGAATGATGTGAGTTGTGAAGGATGAGGGTCGTGAACGATGAGTCTTGTGAAAGTGTGTGGTGATGTGAATGATGTTCGTTGTGAAGAATGAGTGTGGTTAATGTGTGCCGTTAATGAATTGTGTTGAGCAGGATGTGTCTTGAGAGTGTGTTGTAAATAATGCTTGTTGAGAGTAACGTGTGTCAGGAATGATGTGCATTTTGACTGATTATTAATACATATTAACTAATGTTGTGAATGACGTGTGCTATGATTGATAAATGATGTGAATGATGTTGTTATGCATGGTGTGTGTCGTGATTGATGTGTGTCATAATTTTGGAAGGTATTTGGATGATGCGTGTGTTGTGAATGAATTATATTGGTCTCTATTGGTGTGTCACAAAGGATGTAGCTATGCATGGTGTGCTTTGTGATTGATGTGTGTGTCATAACTGATGTACATTATGTCGTTAATGATGTCATCACAAATAATGTTTGGGTCATGAAGGATACAAGTCTTCTTTCTCTTCATGGGTTCTTAGTTCATGCTCTTAGTTCTTTCAGGGAATCAAACGCAAGATCTTGAACATCATGCTCAACTACAGGAGAACCTTTAGATTCATAAATTGATACTTTTTTTATCGTAGAAGAATCCGTTTGTGTTTTCAGTCTTCACGAGTCCTGCAAGCACCGATTTCCCCTTCACTGTGAATGTAAGGCACAACTGGAGATGTGAGGTCCAGTTGAGAAAGGCATGCATGGAAAGAAGATACAGAACGTGTGAGGGACCCCGTGGCCCTCAGCAGCCACACTCTGGAAGGGTCCGAGACCAAGTGGCAACATCTTTGAACTTGTCAGCACGAGCAGCTGGCCAGCGCAGTCCTGCCCTCTGTCCCCGGTCACAAGATCCACAAGGACGAGGCTGCTTTTCCTCTCCAGCACATCCAGCTGTCAGTCCAGAGAGAGAAAATCCACCGGCCGGCTCAGGTGCGCGGAGCTCCGTCATGACTCTGCTTCTGACCCTGAGCGTGTGGGCCGCGCTGCTGTGGAGCCGGGGCCGCGCTGGTCCCCTCCGCTCTACGGACCACCAGACGGTCCTGAGCGTGCTGGACTGGATGGAGGACAGGTCGGAACCGAGGTCTCGAGTCTCTGGCCTGGAGCCGTCCGAGTACATGCTGGAGCTGTACCGCCGCTTCTCTGCCCAGCGCGGACCCCCGCCGGCCCCCAACACCATCCGCAGCTTCAGGAATCAAGGTTTGTTTGTTTTATAAGATCAACAAGCTAATTCCTGTAGCTTCATTTGGTTTCATATTTTTTTTG
>SOMO01000411.1:81788-91920 GCA_028128575.1 Paedocypris carbunculus
AGCAATTCAATTTTATCAGTTCCAAGCTTAAAATTCCGCACCATCTTTTTGTTTCATGTAGGTTAATAAGAAAATGACTATCGTAAATAACAGCTTTATTGGGGCCAAATCCTAACGAATTAGAACATGTGTAATTACTTATTATTGATAGTCACTTGTTTGAACCAAAATTCCATGACCAAAGAACACCAGAAAGAATTAAAATAAGTTATTGTCACATTTTGATGTTTCTCCTGTCGAAGAAAATGACAAACTTCATCAAGTTAGAATTTGAATTTGAGGAAGACGATGAAAAGGTTACGACCCTGCACCCATTGCCATGAGTCTCTCAACAGAACACGTCTCATAGGACAATTCTTTAAACATTTAAACAATGAGCATTGTGTTCATTTGGAAGAATTAGTAGATACATTACCAAAGATTTTTTTTAAAACGACAGTTCTTCATTCTGCAGGTGCTGTGCGGTCTTTATAATTTCAGCTCCGCCTCCTGCTTTAATGTCATGCAGACGCTAACACACATCTTTTACTCATGTCTCAAAAATGTTGCATGTCTTTAGCTTTTTGAGAAAAAACACGAAGCACAAAGCTAAAAAATGCAAGTGCAATAATCTCGGCATTTAATTCCTGTGTGCTGAAAGGGTGAACACTAGGGGGAGCTGTGATGTCACTTATGTGTTCTCTGCAAAAAATCGTCCGATTGATGATTTGTATCTTGAAAATCTGTGAGTCAAGGTACCAAACTATCAGACTAGACTTCAGATCAGGCCCCGAAAAAGTACTGTTAATTGAAAAAAAAATGAATTAAAATGTAATATTGACTTGATTTGCGTTACTGTGCGCAGACGGACGTTGTCGCGTCGCAGGCGAAAGAGCAGCTGCTGCTGGAGGAGGCGGAGCTAGAGTGCGACACTCTGGACCCTCAGACGGGCTTGTTCTACCGCTCGACTCAGCCGCAGCAGCAGCGCAGGGAGTCGGACCCCAGTGAGTCCCCCAAGCCCGTGACGGCCAGAGCCGCGGCCCCCTCCTCCAGCCTCCCTCACACGCCACAGCTGCCCAAGCTCCAGCAGGCGCCCACCTCACACAACCGGCCCAACGTGCACACGCAGCTGTCGCAGCCGCCGCCCCTGCAGGCGCACCACCCCATCGGCAAGACCTCCGGCTGCGCCCAGGTGCAGCAGCCAATCATAACGCAGGGAGCCACGGTCACTAAAATCACGTTCGGCAGCCACCCGTGCCCCCCGACCTCCAGCAGCGCCGAGGCCTCGGTGAAGCTGCAGCCCGAGTCCAGCAGCGCTGCCACGCCCTCCGACAAGCCCACCGACATCCTGAAGATCTCCATGATGGAGGCGGAGATCGACCCCGGTGCGGAGTCCATGCTGGTGGACTCGTCCAGTGACTGCGGCCCTCTCACCAAAGCTCCGCCCACCTCGTCCCTCATCAGCAGCTCCAGGGAGACGCTCGGCCCCTTCAGCTGTGTCAAGAGCAAAGATCTGGAGGTCATACAGGTGAGACACGCCCTATGGTGATGACTCTATTTTTAATCCTAGTCTAAAACAGCTGTGTGGGGGCGTGGTGATGACATCATGATGTCACATTTTCACCAGAGGAAATTCCCTCCTCCTTCCAACAGGTGATCCCGCAGTATTCCATCATGCCCGACTCCAGCCAGTCCAACGTGGTGGTGGAGCCCAGTGGCTTCCTGGAGATCACAGACTACACCAGTCAGCGGCTGGACGAGGAGGCCGCCATGGAGCAGGAAGTGGACAGCAGCAACGATGAGGGGGCGGCGGCCAGCCCGGGCGAGGCCTGCGGCGACCAATCGCAGTGAGGCGTGGCGGATTTTTCCGCGAGGTGCTACCGAAGACTCACACATCGCTCGTGAGAACCGGAGCGTTTGTGACGTACGGAACAGGAAGTGGGCGCTTTCACGGAGCGTCTCCTGCTTTCCGTTGTAAATAAGGTGTCTGTGCCGTCCCGTGTTTTACCTGTATAAACTTCTCTGAGCTCAGCCTTTGTGGTTGTCCTTCTGATTGTCTGAGCGTTTGCACAGGTGAGCGAGCGTTCACAGCGTGTCGGGTTACAGGCCACAGGTGCGCTCACAAAACAGCGTCCCCTCGCCGCCGGACCAGCGCTCGGACTGAGAGCACCGCGACTCCCTCATTGTGATGGAAATGACGGTGTGTGAGGGGATTAAAGGGGGTTTTGTGTGTATAAATGGACAAGTGCTTCTGGGTGGATTCCAGTGTGTGTGTGTGTGCGCATTCAGTGGGCGGAGTCAAATGATCATCATTTACATGGGAATCCACCCGGAGCCGGGATTTTCCCCTGAATCTGAGCAGAATCCTGTCTTCACTGGGACTATGGAGTATCTGGATGAGATTTTTTTTAACACTTGTTGCATCACTGTTTATCTTCATCTTTTTCTTTTTTTTTATTTATGTCTTTCTCATTTTCTTGTCACTCTCTTTTCTTGGTTTCCCTCTTTCTTGTCACTTTTGTTTTTCCTTTGTTAGTATCGTTTTTTATTTTCATTCCCGTAATTTTTTTTTTTTCAATTTTGTCTTTCCATCTCTCTTTTTTGCCACACCCCTTTTTCTTTTGTTTTTCACCACTATTTCTCTAGTCACGGCCCTCCGTCTCTCTCAACACTCCTTTCTGTTTCACTCTTTCGTTGGTAACTCACCTCTTTCTCCCGTTTCTTGGAACTGATCGCTTTTTGCATAACCCCTCATTACTCTAATAGTTTTTGCTGAATGGAGGGATGAGTTTTCTTTCAGTCCGTGTGATCCACCCGCTGTCCGAGCGAGTTCATGTGACCATGTCATGTTTCTGACGTCCACATAAACACAGATCAATGTAAACTTAGGCGTAGACAGGCGCTTTCAGTTTCTCTGGAAAACCCCACGGACTTTGCGTGAACTTCACCCACTGCTAAATTTAGCCCGCAAGTTTAAAATAACTTTCAGTCAGATGATGTTGCGAAGGTCACAGGTCACGCTCACTCTGTGGATCCTTCATTAAACATGCCCGTTTTTAACCCACTTGGTTCAGTCGGGTTTCATTCAAGGCTTAAAAATAAGTGTTTAGTTGACCGAATTGTGTGCAGATTTGTAGCCGACACGTCCACAGGACGCGTGACCTGCTGTAGCTCGATCTGAGATGTGCATTCCGAGTTATGAGACTCTGGTGCTGGAGGCTTGACCGGGTCCAGCTGGATCTTCTCTCATGTTTCTGTCGGGCCTGATCCAGAGACCCACGGCTGGCCCCTCGCAGAGCCTGTTTGTTTGGACCCACTGAGTAGGAATGTTCTGGAAGACTCTCAGCCGTCACGCAGACATGAAGCAGATGTGAACGTTCCTCTCTTCTCTGGATCAGCAGTGGCTGTGTGAGGTCACTTCCCTTTCCTTACACACAGATGTAATCAGGTGAGATCACAACCAAAGAGACCCAACACGATCTGACCTTACGACTTCTCAGTCCGATTCTGAAACCCAAGATCATGTCAATTAAATCCCAAGTAGCAGCTTTTCCCACAGACACGCTGGTGTTTTGTTGAACGATGATCAGAATGTAAAATGCTGCTTGAGAGGGTAAAGTAAATGCCTAAAGAATTTTAAATATTTGTAAATATTTCATCTAAAATGTTTTCAAAATGTGCCCCGTCATAACGTATTTGCCACGGGATCTGGTTTTACAGCGGGAATTCTCGGTTAATGAGTGCATTGTCTATTTGAAAGGACACGTCAGCTGTAAGTCATTATCGTGATGAAGCACAATGAACCGGATTTTCATTGCCGCTAATTGTTTTACAGTAACCGCAAAAAGTCCCGTGTTTTCATCCTTCCGCGACGAAGCGCGAAAGTCTCACAGCTCCGGTTTCACGCGCCACGCGGAAATATTCCGCGGGATTAAAATTAGGTTTTTTTCGATGTTCAGCCCCGCACACACGTTAAATTAAACGACCACGACGTTTTGGAGATTTTATCCGGCTGTTTTCTCCTCAGACCGACACTCGCGCGCGTGTTAATCGGAGATTAGAGCGAAAATTCCGGCGTAATTAAGGACAAACACGTGTGAGATCAAACCCCATGTTCATCTTTAAACGAGACTATTTGTGAGAAAGAACATCGAGTTTTTATTGCCCACCAGATGTTAATCAGCTGGGTTGTGTAGTGAGACAAAAGTCTGGTGAATTTTCTGGTGGTTGTTGAACATGTTCAGAGTAATAACAGGGTGAAATCAGAGTCAACAAGCAACAGCCACAAAAACAACCGTTCAAACGTTTAGTGTGATGTTTCAGGCTGCGTTTGTGGATGGTGGTGTGAAGCGAGGCCTGCAGGAAACCACCAGAGGATGTGACCACTGAACCAGAACAGTCCAGGTTAGTTTTAGTAAAAACCAAGTCTTCCTAACTCACAGATTTCCGCACGTCTTTTAGTCCAATCAGACTAAATTAAGCTTATGGTTTAGTACATTTTTGGACTACAAAAACAACAGACTGAAAAGCACAATTGATAAAACGGTGAGTAAAATTGAACATTGACTATGACCACCGAGCAGTCAAACAAACAAAAGAACCCTGAGAGAAAAATTAGCCGACTAAACGTTACCTGTCTCCGAAGAACGATGTCTTGTCTCTATTACAGTGACACCAGCCCTCATCTGAACACAGTGTAGATCACTTAGATTACAAATGGAAGAAAAAGAAAAAGTCCTGTTTGTTTAGACAAAGCTCATGACCAATTTAAATGTAAACTGGTACTTTAATTGGGATTGTGAGTCTCTTTCAGATGTTTGTTATTCTACACTGAATCATCTCCACTGATGTTCGCGGGTCTGGAGATGGCCATCGGGTTCAGAGGCGGCAGACGGATCAAAGGTTTTGGACCTTCTCCAAGATTCCAATAATGTCTGAGGAGGTCTGCAGTAAATCTCCACGATAGCAGAGTTCAGCTAGCTTCCCTCTGATTTCACGACTTGCGCACGAAAATCCCGTCTGACTCACGTCCAGCTCATAAAGACCAAATGTTACCATGGGTCTGTTTACAATTTACGGAGTGTTAGAACTTCCTGAGACACACTGGGCCTCTTTCCTGAGTGAAAATGGTCTGGAGACATTTACAAGAAGACCATTTTCAGAGTTTGGTCCAGTCCGAGAGTCAGTTGCAGTGAACAACGAAGGAGAGAAACACCTGTCCAAACACAGCAAGAACATTGGAAGGCAGAATAAAGGTGAAATCTGATCATTGAAACCAGCGTGTAAACGCTCAGCAGGAGCTGCAGGGGCCGTTTCTCAGAAAGCTCCAGAGAAACTCGAGAGATCACCAGTTTCATCCCCTCTCGCTCAAAGGCTTCTGGGGGTTTCAGAGCTACACAAACATTGTTGATGTGCACTCGCTTCAGGTCTAGGATTTGTTTCCAAACAGATCTAAATTCTCAAGCTTCTAGTTCTCGTAACCCAGTGTATCGTTAGATTACAGACGTTTGTTTATTTGAATACTGGATAGCCCAGACTTCCCACAAACCCCTGCGTCTAAACCATGAGAGCAAATAAACAATCGAAGAGTAGTGGAGAGAGACGTTCCAATGATCTCGCCGTTCGCTGTGCATCAGATAAAAGAATTCCGAGCAAGATGACGCATGGACTCAGCATATTTGTAAGGGACCGTCTGACTCGCGTCAGATGATGTAGAACTTGCTGTGTTCGGGTCAAGATACTGGAGATCATCACAAGATCTGTATTCTTCACTCTGGAGCCTGTGGATTGAAATGTAACGTTTGCTTCCATTCATTTTCCATCTGCTTTTTAATCTCTCGGTCACAGAGAGCTGGAGACAATAACGGCGAATCTGGGCCAGAAGGCATGCCACACAGAGTCCAACCAATCACAGACGAGCAAATGTGTTTACTCACGTTTTTGGACAGTTAAAGGTTCGATTTTTCCACACGGCTCTTCAACACTTATAATTAGATAGATTTGTGTAATGTTTCTTATTGACTGCTTGGCTTCCTGATGATTATGGGAAAGTTGATGATGGTGTGACAGGAAGTGATGTCACAGTCACCTGAGAGTGTCACTCTGCCGTGGCTCTTATCTGGACTGATACGACATTGGTGAAGAAGTTTATATTGATGATGGTGATGGACACGGTCACATAAAGGCCAAGCATCACAGTTTGTATTGCAGTCCTTTTGCAGCCTGTTTTTTTTTTTTTTTTTTTGCTCTTTTCCTGTTGAGCTACTTCCTGTTTGGACAAAACCGATGGGCAATATTCCTCTCCACCTCCAGCACAAGAGCCCACCACTTCCTCTCTCCCCTGGTCCTTTCCTCACCCCTCCCTCTCTCTGTGTTTCTGTGTGTGTGTGTGTGTGTGTGTGTCTGTCTTTCTCTGTTTGCTTGGGTTTCCTCTGTGTCTTCAATTTCCTCCCACAGACCAAATATACAAGTGTGTGTGTGTGTGTGTGTGTGTGTGTGTGTGTGTGTGTGCGCCCAGATGTGAGTGGACGCTGGAATGTTTGGCTGCCGCTATTCTGCCAAAATAATAAAATAATTGTCATACACTCCCACAAACACTCAATCTCTCACAATTTCTCCCACCACCACCAAAAACAAACAAACACACTCAATTTCAGCAGTATATCTTATTTATAATGTATTGATTAGTTCAATTTTATAAAATGAATTCCTCCTTTTTATTACTGTCATAATTTTTTTGTCTATAGTTTTACGTCTTGATAAAATTTGAAAAAAAACTTTTTTCTTTACTGCTTATAATCCTCGTTCTTTAAGTCATTTTGAACAAAAGTTGTCTGCCAAATTAAATGAAAATAAAAAAGGTAACTCAAAGTTCTGCACAGACGGCCAAAGTAGCGTAAATAAAAGTAGGGAATAGTAGAGTGTAATGAACACTACTGAGTGAGTACATTAGTGCAAGTAATGTAGAGTGGAATAGTGTAAAGTAGAGCAACGCAAAGTTGACTAAACTGTACGATAGAGTAAAATATATAGTATTGTATAGTACATTAAAGTATATAGTAAAGTCGAGTAAAGTATACAGCAGAGTAGAGTAGATTAAAGAAAATAGTAAAGAAGTATAGTGTAGAATAAAACATACCTTCGAGTAGACTAAAAAACAGTAAAAAGTGTAAAGTATACAGTAAAGTAATTTGAAATAGTGAATTAAAGAATACATTAGCGTAGACAGATTCAAGTAATGTAAATAAACTGTGACGTGACTTCAGTGGAAACATCTGTTTCATAGGAGAGAATTCTGACTATATTTAGATGTTTTCATGAAACGAGCAGTAATGAGTCATTTAAGAGCAGGAAGATGAAATGAACAGGAACCAGCAAAAGCTCATTTATGGTAATCACTTCACAAAACTGCTCAGAGTCTGATCAACAAGAGTTCACAAGCCTTTATTTCACAGCTTCCTTCATAAATATTCAGATACTGTAGCTCAAACACTGAGCATATATTCCTTCATAGTAGGTGTGTGTGCGCGTGAGAGAGTGTGGTTTGTGTGTGTTGAATGAGTGTCTGTAGTGGTGTGTCGAGTGTGTGTGTGGTTTATACTGTACGCGTGTGAGACGGAGAGAGAGAAAGCAGAATGTTGTGATGGTGACGACCGTGACGGGAGGAAGTTCTTTTATTAACACGTCAACGGCCGTGAAACAAAGCGCTATTTTTATCCTCCATGGTTTCCGCTCTAAATTTATCTGTTCTGGATTTGGACTCCAGGGTGAAAGCAATTCCAGCTGCGGCCGGTCCAGTCCATCACAACACAGAACACTGCTGGATCCTTCCACTGAGACGCGGCAGCTGCAGCATCAGTCCCACCCTCCCTCCCTCCCTCTCTCTCTCTCTCTCTCTCTCTCTCCCTCTCCCTCCCTCTCTCTCTGTCCATCCCTCCCTACCTCTCTCTCTCTCTCTCTCTCTCTCTCTCTCAGTCTTACTCTACAAGTCAAGTAAAGTCCTTTGATTCAGTCATGTATTGCTACTATTAATAGCTATTGCTATTGGGTCTGGACGCTTTTCTTCACTCAACTCAATTCTTCAAGCTTTGATTCCTCTTTTGAAGCGGTGTCTTTTGGAGTGACACATCTTCAGCGATACGATGAGCAGCAGCACGAGTCCCAGTACCAGCACCACCGTCACACTGATCCACAACACGCTCTTGTCAGAGAAGCGGCAGTGCTCGGTCCGTAGCTCGCTCAGGTTGATCTCCACAGTCTCCGAGTCTGCGAAGAACTGGCAGGTCACAGCGTCCACGTCCGACACCAGCATCTGCTCCTGCTGCAGGAGACTGAAGAGCTGCTGGTTCCTGCAGCAGCTCAGCGGGTTCCAGCCCACCAATAAAGTCCTGAGGTTCTCCTGCAGAGCAGAGACGGTTCGGGCTTCTAGCATCACCACACTGTTGTTCTGGAGGTTGAGACACTCCACGGAAGAGTCTCCACTCCACAGGGACAACCGCACCAGCCGGTTTGCTGACACGTCCAGGGACTTGAGGTTCGGGAAGAAGCTGAAGTCCACTGCTAGATCTTGGAGCTGGTTACCGCTGAGAGAGAGATGTGCCAGAGACATCTCCAATCCAGAGAGTGAGAGAGCTGTGACCTCTATGCCTGGGTTTCGAGACAAATCTAGAACCAGTAGAGGACTTCCACTGAAGGCCTTCTCTGGTACAGTTGAGATGCTGTTCTCCGACAGATAGAGGTACCTCAAGGTTGGGATGGAGGATAGATGGACGCATCCACTGGGTGGACTCTGCTGTGGAGAACAGATGCTGAGCTGGTTCTGCTGGAGATGAATGCTGCGAATGCTGCGGAACTTCCAGAAGATGCCGCTGTCTAATCTGGCTAGTGAGTTGCCTTGAAGGTGCAGCACCTCCAGAGAAGCCAGAGTGTCTTTCTCAAAAAACAAGCCTTGAATATTGTTGAAACTGATGTCCAGGTTCTTTAGACTATTAAGAGGCCTTTCTGTTTCAACGCTGAAGCTATCCAAGCAGTTATTGCTGATGTTGAGGGTCTCTAGGGCCACCATGCTGCTGAAGAACGAGGGAGGAACCGCTTTCAGGTGATTGTAGCTCATGTCTAGGTAGAGCATCCTCGGAAGGTGCTGATGGCTCTTGCAATGGGAGAAATGCCTGCTGCTATCGGTCAGCAGGTGCCCACTCTCCTTCAGATTCTCCAGCTCCTCTAGTGGACCTGAACAGTTGACACTCCGCAGGTGGTTCCTCGACAGGTCCAGGTAGAGGAGTTTGTTTCTCTGGGGCAAAACGGGGAAGTAGAGGATCTTGTTTTCTCTCAGGTCCAGGTACAGCAGTTCAAAATGAAGATCTGAGGCGATGGTCTGGAAGTTGCTGATGCTGTTTTTACTCAAGTTCAACATTTTCAGCCGATCCAGATTAAAATCCATTATGCAAGAAATGGAGTTAATGGACAAGTCTAGATCTGAGAGGTCCGACAAGGACTCAAACGCCCCTTCTTCGATTTCTATGATGACGTTATTGTGCAAGTCGATGGTCCTCAGGGCCCGAGTGTTGTTGAAGGTCTTTCGGCTTATCTTGGTAATGCTGTTCCCATCTAGAGAAAGGCTGGTGAGGGCCGGGGCATCGCTCAGGAAATAGTCGCTCATATCAGTGAACAGCCCGTTTCCGGACAGATCCAGACGCTGGACTGATGGAAGAGGTCCGAGAGAGGTCTTCAGGGCGGCGTACAGCTCCAGGGAGTTCCTGGACAGATCCAGAAGCTTCAGGCTGGTGGTGGTGGTGAAGAGGCCTGGCTGGATGAAGCTGATCCTGTTGGAGTGCAGGTTGAGAGTCTGGAGGGTGGAGAAGGCCGGAAGCTCCTGGTGCGTCAGGTTCTGCAGGAGGTTGTTGGAGAGGTCGAGTGTGTGGTTGGTGGGAGGAAGCTGCACTGGCAATGTTCTGAGCTTCAGGTGACTGCAGTCCACCATCTCCTGCTCCTTTACATCACAGCACAAACACACAATATGCTGATTAATTGTGAGTTAGTCACACACACACACACACACACACACACACACACACACACACACACACACACACGTGAAGTAGATAAACTTCGTCTTTCAATTTTCCCTGTCTTTCTGTCTATCATTTAATTCTCT
>SOMO01000411.1:96739-112551 GCA_028128575.1 Paedocypris carbunculus
TCTCTTCTCACTCTCGTAGTAATCACTCATGCGCTCTCTCTCTTCACTCTCGGTCAGGGTGAGTATTCATTCATGCGCTCTCTCTCGGAGTGAGTAATCACTCATGCGCTCTCTTCACTCTAAATCAGGGTGAGTAATCATTCGTGCTCTCTCTCTCTCTCGGAGTGAGTAATCACTCATGCGCTCTCTCTCTTCACTCTCAAACAGGGTGAGTAATCATTCTCTCTCTCGGAGTAGTAATCATCCTCATGCTTTGGCAGCACACACTGTCGTACCTGTACGGGGGCGGAGGGACTGGGGCAGCGGGAGTTGTCAGCGCTAGACTCCGCCTTCTTCCCCGGCCGCGTGTTCTGTGAGCTCACACTCTCTAATGAGGTGCAGCTACACACACGCAGGGCCGCAGACACACACACATACACAAACACAGATGAGATGAGAAATGACAAAAGCAATGTGACACGGGCAGGATGAGATGAGGGAGACGGCGAGTGACAACACACAGGCAGCGGTGGCCCTCCAGCCGGGGTCAGAGTTCACCTACCCCTCATAATGGTGGTCCGGCTCCTGACGGCGGATCAGGAAGTACAGCACCAGGGAGAGGATGAGGATGCCGAAGACGGCGCTGATCACCCCACCGGCGATCACGGCCGTGCTGGTCTGAGGAAGAGACTCTGGACACAACACACACTCGCTCAGTCACAATCTTCCTCTTTCACTGCCTGTATGACGTTGAAATACCTCACTCACTCTACATTCATGTACTCACTCATCAATCATAATCATTTACTCGCTCAGTCTTTCTCTCCATCATTCACTCACGCACTTCCTCAATCGTCCTCCCCTCCACTCAATTATGATCTCATTCACACACTCTGCCTCTCACTCTATCATTCACTCCCCCTCACACACTTTTTTCATTCGCTTAACCTCTTGAGACCAGAGCTCTGAAACAATATTCTTTTTTAAATTTGCTTTGCTAGTTCGGGTTGTAGGAGCTTAATGTGTAAAAATGAAACGTAATTTTTACATGACTGTTGGAGATGTTACATACAGTATGTTTTTACAAAAAATTTACTTGTTTTCATCGATATGTCCCTTGCAAAGACTTGTGTCTCGCACTGTAGCACACAGAACTTGTCCTATTCTCCGCCATTTTCGCTATAACTGCATAATGACAACATGGTTGCCATTTTTGCTACAACTGCATAATGACAACATGGTCGATCGGTTTCAACACATCAGAGGTTAACACAGCAGATGGGAAAATTCTGTGATGGTCAGTACACAGGCGAGGCCAATTCTCACACCATTCAATTTACTCTCTTTAATTCCATCTTTTACTTCTTGTTTTTCACTCAATACGTTTTTTAAGATCCCAAACTCTCTCACTTCATTATTGATTCTCCCAATCACCCGCTCAACTACTCTCAATTACTCAGCCTTTCACTCTTCTCTCACTCGATCACACTCTCATCTTCACTTCATTCAATTATTCAAACAGTCTCTTCACTCTTCACTCAAACTCATCTCACTCTCTCCCTTCATTTTAATACACCCTCAAGCTATTACTCTTCTCTCTGTCTCACTTTAATTACTCAATCATTACTCACTCACTCAATCTATTCAATTACGCCATCAGCCAATCACTCCATCACTCACCCACCACCCAGAGGCGGGTGCCGGCGTTTAGACTGGAGATGTCCGGCGGGACCTTGACGTTGCAGAAGAAGGTGCCGTTGTCTTTGAACTGCATCCGCAGGAGTCGGATGGAGGCGTCCCTCTTGTTCATGTCTCCGGCCCATTCTGCCCGGCCCTTGAACAGCGTCCCGGTAGGGAAGGACCTCCCGCTGATGAAGTAGAAGAACTGCACGGAGAGCGTGAAGAGTGAGGAGGGCACGCACAGCGGACAGGCCGGTGGTCCGGCACGCTCACCGGGGTGGGGTTCTGGGTGTCTCCCTCCGCCTGGTAAAACCACTCAACGCTCGTCATGCTGTTGACCAGCTCCGACGACTTGAAGGTGCATCTGAGCGTCGCCGTGGTGCCGTTCAACACATACAGCTCGGCCGGAGTGTACAGGTCCAACGCCGACGTGCCTGACGGACACACAATACACACAACTTCAGTTAATTGGGCCATGGCCATTTTTTCATAATAAAAATTTTGCATTATGAGATATGATTTGGACTTTACAAACTTTAGAAATAATAGCAGCTGCTCCCTTTGACCGGGGACAACTATTTGGTGCAAAAGTTGACCCGTTACTGGACCCCAAAATGGAGTCTACGGATCCAAACATTAACCACCTCACACCTGCCTTCCTCCTAATTACAATTTAAATACAACATTATATTATATTATTATTATAATATATAATACAAAATATAGGGGGCACGCACCTGCTCTTGCCATTTTTACACCAACCTTGTTTTGTGATGGACAGCGTAAAAATAACAATAAAATGTGAAATAGATAAACAAAATGGCTAAAATAGAATCTAGATAAAATCGCTATCGAAATGAAATATAAAAAGCCATAAACTAAATGCCATACTACTGTAATTGTAATACATGTAGTAAAAATACATCAATGTTAATGCGTTGACATACTGCACGTGTAAAAAAAATGTAAGTACAGTAGCAGGGTTTGTTCTAGGTTATTCTGAGCATTAAAAGCTCCGTTGATACGAGTCTCAAGCAGAGGAACGCGGGTTAAATCTAATAACCAACTATTTCCACTATATTATTCACCTTTTTACACGTTCATTCACGTTTTTAGTTCATTCAACAGATAATAAATGATGGCGTATTAATATTGCACATTGTAAACCATCCTATAAGTACATGTTGCTATATAAACAGAATGTGTAGAACAGGAACGGTCGAGCGAGGATAATAAACATGGCAGAGAGAGCCAATGGCTGTCATTTCCTGATCTCTTCGTCGGAGCAGAACCAGGAAGGTTCCGGGAAATTACTCACATCCTGATCGAGGTTTCGTCACTTTCCTGCCTTCAGGCAAGAGTCACAGAAGCCGGACAAACACACCACTAATCGTTTCTACCACTGGACTTTCAGACTCATAAATATCTTGTTTAAAAACGGACAGATCTCAGTATGACCATGTACACAACACAACAGTGAGAAATACGCACAAGTGAAAATGTCTCTGAGATTTGTGCAGAAGAATTTTGGTTATATTTCTGAATTTGTGTGTGCCGAATTTCAAGAATACTAAAATTTAGTACCATTGTATTCTTGTTAACACACACACACACACACACACACACAGCATGTTGACATCAGATGACAGAGTCAGATTGTTGTCGAGTTGCATTTGATCTAAAACAGGAATACTAATATCAAACCAGGTAAACAATACCATTTGGACCCCTTGATATTGCATATTAAAATAATCGATAAAGTATTACAATGTAGTGGAATATTCGGCATTATGCACAGTAGCAAGTATGAAAAGTAAAAGAGCGTGAAATCATAAACAAAACTAGAGGTCTGTGTACATTTTTGTCGTTATTACAACGAACATGGCATAGCTGCCGTTATAACGCGATGATTAAGATGAAAAGGTGAGATAAAAAAGTGAGGTAAAGTGTCTTTGTCCAGGCAGAGCATCGCACGGTAATGTCGGGTGGAATCGCGATGACGCGCGGAGAGCTAACGGGCTAATAGAACAATACCACACACCGCTACCGAACCCCACACACACACTGTACGGGAGCCCACTACACGCGACCGGCTCGTGAGACTTAGCAGAAGCCCCTCACCACTCGCGCTTCGCATATAGAAACACAAACAGCCTGCACACGGGTTGAAGATAGCGAGTTAGCATCGAGCTAAGACCACAAAACTGTGTCAACCGCACAATAAATCTTACCGGAGATGACAAACGCCACAGAGACGCACAGAGACAAAATATGCTTGTGAGTCGAATCCCAGACTCTCGTTTCCATCATTTGGTTTCATTAATATCGTCCGTGTTCTTCTCCAGCGCGAGCGTTTGTTTACAGCGTTACCGCCGACGGACTTACTATTCTGACCGACCTCAGATCAGTTCCGGTTCGCACGAGCCTCACAGCGGGAAGAACAGACTTCAGTTTAGTACATCCGCGCAACCACGCCAACACACTGACTTCAGATCAGTTTTTCTGTAGTTACAACTCTCAACCAACATAAATCACTACCGTCTTCAACACAATTACTTTCAGAACAGACTGCACTTACATTCCATAGGCAAGATATAAAATTCGACATAATACGCTGTATTATTCTTAGTATATACTTCGAATAATAAAGCATGTACTTATACTTGTTCTTATCTTTATTTTTGTACTTTTGTTGAGTTCATGTTTTTTGTTTGACAATTACGTCTTTTAGATTTCATTTTTTCGCATGTTTTTATTGTTCTTTTTATACCATACATTTTTTGCTTTAAAAGTTGGAATAATATTTTTTTGAATGTTGAATGATTGAAGAAAAAATGTATTTGACTTTGAGCATTCAATCACATTTATATGACTTGAATCGATACTTAAGCCATGAGGAAAATGCAATGGAGCAAAGGAACAATATTTGATACAAAATTATACACATACATATTAATTGTGAAATTAACAAACCGTATTGTTCATGTAAAATTGTAATTTATATGTCAATAATTCATTGTGATTTTAGATTTTGAATGTTATACAAAAAATTGAGTGTGGAGGCTCAAGTGCCATTGGAATCGCAAAGTTGAAGGCAAAATAAGAGTCTGCGTGCACTTCCGGTGTAATTCCGCTCGCTCATCTCAGTGACGTCAATCTGTTTTGGTTGCTCGAGGCGCGAGGAGTATGGCCACGTTTTTCGGAGAGGTTCTGTCAGTGTTTTCCAGAGCTGTCGAGGAGGAAGATGACAGTGACGACATAACGGCGGAAGACGAGGAGATCCGACGAGAAATAGAAGAGAAGAGGTTTGTGCTTTCACTTTCAGTTCGGCGACCGGTTCGGTCTTATTCTGTGGGTCCGTGTTGGTTTCAGGTCGGTCCGGCTGCACTGGCTGTCACAGACCGGGTCACCTCAGCCGTGTTCGGACATGCTCATCGCAGTGGGACCGAGTGCAACAGGTGCGCGTCTCCTCCTGAAGCATCACTCCTTCACATCTCTGGCGTGTCCGCAGGCTTCCTCTCTGCGTTCGTGTTGGGTTCTGGAAGCTGGACCGCGGTGGCCTGGATGTCCATCTGGAATGAGCGGAGCCGAGGGTGGAACAGATCGGACGCGGATCTCTCTCCCGACCACAAGGGCTGTGTTGTGTACCAGCAGGAGCAGAGGCCCTCGGTGAGTGGACCACTGACCCAAACCCGCTGTGTTCCCGCTCACCCAGTCCGTCTGTGTGCAGGTGCTGGTTTGTCAGTGCAAGTGTTTTGTGGCTGAAGATCAGCTGTTCCAGTGGACACAAGAGGTGAACACTAAAAAGTATTTACAAAAGTAACTAATAGTAAAATAATAGTAGTAGTAAATGGTAGTACTCGGACACTAGTACACACTACACTGCTATGCATATTTGTACTACACACCACTGATACACTACTCATACTGTAGAAACTATTGATAAACTATTGATTCACTAGTGCAAATGTCATACACACCACTGATTCACTGGTATGAACTATTTAGACACACTACTGTTACACGTTACTCAAACACATCGCAAATTCACTAGTACCAATAATTCACACACCTCCATTTCACTTGTACTAACTAATCATATACACCACTGATTCACTAGTGCTAAATGTTCATACACACTAGATTCACTGCACACCAGCAAATCACTAGTACGTACTAACTTCTCACACTCATCACTGATTCACTAGTACTAACTATTCATACAAACCACTGATTCACTAATACTAACTATTCATACACACCACTGAATTACTAGTGCTAAATATTCATACACACCACCAAATAACCAGTATGTTCTAACTTCTCAGACACATTACTGATTCACTAGTGCTAACTATTCATAAACGCCACTAATTCACAAGCACTAACTACTTATACACCACCGATTTACCAGAACACACTACTTGTACAAACCACTGATTCACTAGAACTAACTATTCATACATACCACTGATTTACTAGAACACACTACTCATACACACCACTGATTGACTCACTCTTGATTTGTGTTGCTCGTTTAAATATCTTTCCCGCATAAACACACTTCTGATTCTTGACATTGTTGATCAGTTGATGGGCCATGTTCAGGCGAGGTCTGTCACTGTTCTGTCGGACTGCTCACTGTCTGAGTATAAAACATCAGACTACCTGATTGGGAACAGTGCGCCATTCCTGCGTGTCCTGAAGACGGATGTGTTCACGGGTTCCATCAGCGCTCCTCTGCTGGAGCAACCCAACATCAGCACCGGACTTGCTGCAGCAGGTACGACACACACACACTCAACATCATTCACTGCTGCTAGTAACAGTGTGTGTGTGTGTGTGTGTGTGTGTGTGTGTGTGTGTGTGTGTGTGTGTGTGTGTGTGTGTGTGTGTGTCAGTCCTCAGTCACTGTCAGGTTCACCAGATTCCCGCAGTTCTCTATCTGTGCTACAGTGATGTGCCTCATCCAGACTCGGTCACGATGGAGAAGTATAAAGATGCGGTCCGAGGGCTGCAGGTGAGGGAGGCGGAGTCTCATTCGCTTGCTGTGATTGGTGGATTAATGAGTGTGTTTTGTATTGCAGCTGAATTTGAGGCCAAGTGCAGAGGTTCTATTGAAGGTCACACGGTCACGAGAGGTTCAGAGTAACTTATACACCTAATGAACACCAGAGGGAGACACACAACACAGGAGGAGCGGATCAGTTTTATACGATAATAAAGTGATGAGTGACTGTTACACCGTGACCGTTGTGTTGACTGTGATAATCATCAGATTCTCGTCATTCTGACCTTGACCTCTCTCACCCACCAAATGACCCCAACTCACCCCTCCCCCTCGTGCCCCTGAGGAAGTGAATGTTCTATGTGGTTCCTAAGAAAGAGAAGCTTTTTTTTTTTACGTGTGAAGACATGTTAGCCAACTCCCCACATACTCCATTGCTATGTCTGATAAACAAACAAAAACAAAATGCACACACATCATTGCATACATGTGATTAAAAAAAAAAAAATACAAATTTGATTATACAGAGATAATGGATTTGATTTTTTGATATGATCAAATTTGAAATTGTTTTATACGTCAATTTGATAAAACAACGATAATTTCGAAAAGTCAACATGGCAACAAAACAAATTAAACTTGATCTGTCTCTGCGCTTCTTCCATTTCGTGGTCAGTGGGAGGAGAAACAACTGCCAATTCAGACAATAATTTTTCTGAGCTTTTAGAGGAACATTGTGGATTTTTATTTGGAGACCAATATCTTTAAACCACATATTTGTTTTTTTTATTGTCTTGATAACAATAAAGCGCGCGTTCGTTAATCGTTGTTGCGCGCGTCATCCTCGTAACTGCTGTTATAAAAAACAAATGTTGCTTTGTCTTTTTTTACCATTACCTTCACCTTTCTGGTGATTAGATATGAATTCTGTAATGAACCCTCATTAAATTGTGTTAATGGGCCGTAAAAAAAACACGTAGACAAATAAAGACCGTCACGTGACTTCAGCGCTTACAGTAAGTGACGCGTGAGCGAGAGATTTCACAGCGATTACTGGCACTTTCGTGTTCGTCTCCCCGCCCTGACTGACACAGAGAGGTTGGCAGACAAACACTAAACTGATCTCCAGTTTCACCACCATCGTGAAATTTGAGCTGCTTCCGCGTTTCACCTGTCAGGCTCGAGAGCGCTAATCTTCTATCATGACGTCACACTTCCGACAGCACAATCAAGGCGAGATGAAACGGTTCGACACATGCCGGGAAAGTGGTTATGAAGCAGGGCAGGTCATTAATAATCACTCAGACAATCAGCAGTACCCGCCGGAAAGCAATTCTCAACACTTTATTGAGACTTATCGTAACAGGCGGCCAATTCAGAGCTGTTTGTGTGACGTCATGTCAGTATTGCGTCACAGACGGTGTTGTCAAGGTGTTGAACAGAAGCACTTGATGTTTTTGAGTCTAAATCACTTTCTGACACCAGACTTGAAGTCGAACCTGTAAAGCTTGGTTGGAAGGCTCAACTCCCACCACTGGACTGCGAGAAAGAAAAAGTGCGAGAAGACATAGAATAAAGTAGAGAACAACCAAAGAAAGACGGATGAAAAAAAGAGTGAAGAGTGCAACAGATGCTGTGACAAAGGGGGAAACTGTAAGTAGGGGAGGCAACGAATGAGCGAAAGAGAAGTATGAGAATGTGAACGAGAGGAAAAGAAACAGCAAAAGAAAAACAACACAATTTCAGGCACATTGAATTGTTGGACAGTTTATTATCAATGGTTCAACGTTTCAGAGAAACGGCAGTATAAAGCTGTAAACGTTTACATCCCCTCATTAACATGATGTCACATGATCAGTGCAGGAAACCCGCTGTGAAGCGTTCATACCTCGTCACAAACGCACAATAAAACCTCAATTAAAGCAGAATGAAGGTCTCGACCTGAGATTACACACACAAGCAGCGTCTGATTGGCCAGAATATAAATGGCACTGCCCCCTGCGCCAAAAGTATTTACAAAGAAAAGCAGCAGGTCACGTGATTGGTCCACGGAAAGAGTGGCGATCTCAGTCTGCAGCGCTCGGCCGTGGTCGCGGTAAACTCCCGCGCGTGACAACCACGCACAATCCTCCTCGTTTAATAAAGCGCGGCTCTTCTCAGAGCTCCAGAAAAGCCGGTCAGTCCTCGTCCTCCGGCTGAACTCCCAGCATGCCGTGCAGCTCCTCCACGCTGTAGCCCAGCAGGCCGCTCAGCTCGCACACGAAGCGGTACACGTAGCGTTTGCCGGAGGTCTTGTGGATGATGTTCTTGTCGTAGTAGTAGCGTAGGCCGCGGCTCAGCTTCTCGTAGTTCATCTTGGGCTTGTTCTTTCTCTTCCCCCAGCGACGAGCCACCTGAGGAAAACACACACCATTAACCTCCGCCTAAATCATGTTCTCTCTATATGTGGCTCTACCCTCTCACACGCAACCATCTTTAAGATTTACAGAGAATGATCCAAAAAGACAACATATCCAGTTCTGTGGCACAAATGCCTTGTTTAGATCAGAGGTGAACGGCCAGACTGGTTTTTGTTGATAGAAAGACAACAGTAACTCAAATGACCCATTGTTACAATCGAGGTCTGCAAAAGAGCATCTCTGAATGCACAACAATGCTATGGCAGCAGAAGACCACACCAGGAGCCTCTCCCCAGCTAAAAACAGAAAACTGAGGCTAAAATTCACACACACTCACACTCACCTCATCAGGGTCAGTGAGCTTAAACTCCCACCCATCTCCGGTCCAGCTGATGATGTTCTGACAGGTTGTATCGGTCAGAAGTTCTAGCAGGAACTGCCACAGCTGAATGGGTCCACTTCCTGTGACAGACCACAAACACCAGTCACACACGCACACACACACGTCACACTGAGCGTGGGGGTGTGTCAGAGGGGACACGTACCAGTGAAGCCGGCCAGGACGGCGGCGGGAATGACAGGCCGGCCCCGCTCGGGGGGCTCCTGAACGTAGTCTCTGAAGGACAGTCCCGGCCGGGCCAGTGGAGTCAGACCCACCTCCTCCTCAAAGCTGTCGTAAGACGGGACGCGCTGGGTGTCGGCCAGAGAGGAGTGGCTTCCCCACGAGCGCAGGGCACACTCCGGACCCTCGGGGGCCTCGTCCCCTGAGCCCTGGTCACATGACCCTGACACATACACAACACTTGTTAACCACAAGACACTTTATCCAGCTGACACTTTTTTTCATGTTTGTATATGTTCTGAATTTGTGTGTGTGTGTTCTGCAGGACTGTATGTGTGTGTATGTTTGGATGTGTGTTCAAGTACAAGTTCAAGTTCTGAGCATTTGTAAGGCGCATTTTTTACACAATACAAAAAGTACAGCCAACTCCACTTAATTGGGACAAATCCTAAAGTTCCAAAACAAAATCGCATCTCATAACGCAAATGCGCACTGCTTTTTTAGGTCAAAAAAGCAGTTTTATTGTGGCAAATTTGAGAGAGAATGAGAAAACTTTGTCATAAACCTGCATTTAACAAAGTGAAGGAAATTGCACAATTCAAGAACACAATCTTGTCTAATGATAGAATATAATACGGACTAATGAGGATTCTAATAATGATTCACAACCATACATTGATGCGTGCACGCTTGCAAAAGAGTTGGAGTGCACACGTAGCAGAAGCATCCGAGAGCGAGAGTCACACAACTAGGAGACGGGATTTCAGATAAGTCGCTTTGTGTGATGACTTCATTCAGAATCAGTCCGTGAAGAACACGTCAGGTTGGGTTTCAATGCTAAAATCTACGCTAAAGTTGCACCTTCATAAGATACATTAATTCTGTGCTGTATGTTTGTGTTGGGAAAAAAAAGTGTTTCATATTATTTTAATGTTACTCCTCGTCTTATTTCAATAACACTTGAAGCAATGTATTTGGGCACTTTGGGAGGGGGGCGTGTCCGGCACCGCTTTATTGGGGCAGCCGCCTAATTGGGCCAAAATGGTCGTGTCCCAATGTGGCCTGATTAAGCGGAGTTGGCTGTACACAAATTGTATTAATAATAATTGATTCCATTTTTATTTGGTCTGGAATTTTTGTGCGTTTCGGTTATGTTTGCATGTGTGTGTGTGTGTGTGTGTGTGTCACCTGCAGCTCTGGAGTAGCGGCCGATGCTGATGGTGCTGAGCTGAGGCTTGTGGTACGCGGGTGACTCGTGAAGGTCCAGTAGCAGGTCTGATCCATCAGGGGTCTTGAAAAGATCTCGCAGGAGGGGGCTTCCATCATCCGGACTCCTCAAGGAACAGTCCAGACCTCCAGACTCAAGCCCACACCGCTCGGGCGGAGCGCGCCACACTTGCTCCTCCTGCCACGCTGCAGACACAGAGGGTGAGCTGAGGACCAGATCAGCCCGACTGAGCCCACGGGTCTGGAGAATCACCTCTCCTCATCTGCTCCAGGTGCTCCCACAGGATCTCACCCACGAAGTCCGGAGCCAGGTCCAGGAAAGCCTCCTTCCCGAGCTCACACAGCTCCTGGCCGCTCACGTCAAACTTGGAGAAGTTGATGTTGGTGAGACTGAACTCACTAGACGCCCAGTACAGCCACTGCAGCACTTGAGCTCCAGTCCACTTACTCGGATCTGCAGGACAGAGTCAGAGAGAGAGAGGGAGTGAGTGAGTGAGTGAGGANGTGAGTGAGTGAGTGAGTTGAAGACTCACTGCTGGAGATGCCACAGATGCGTTGGACCTTAGAAAAGCCGTTGAAACTGTCCTTCAGTGCTTGACTCATCACAGCTTTACTGCAGGGGGTCAAGAGGGGCACGGAACACACTGCAGAAACATCTAAAACACACACACCGGCTCAGCATCTCCCCAACCACTTCTGAAGAGCTACAGAGGATCCCATTTGGATCTTTACCCTGAGAGAAACAGTCCAGGCCGGACGGAACCTCCTGAGCCCTGGACTCCGGCTCCACCACCAAGCATCCCGAGAACAGAGACATGGGCTCCTCAAACATCTCCAGCGCTGCCTGCCGCTGAAAAAGCAAAGCATCTTTAATCTTCTGAGAGTGAGTGATAACAATGATCAGGTTCAGACTCGGCTGATAACGCCTATAAACGTCACTGAATCATTAACCCAGCAGAAATGCAGCCAGGAAAAACCCTGAGGTCTGACGTCAGCGGCTCTTTATCTCTTCCGCCAATGAGAGCTCAGCTCCATATTAGGCTTTCCTGTTCCGTGCAGCGTGGGCGAGGCAGAGCTGTCCTCCAATGACTTTACTTACAGCAACCTCGCTCTCGTCCAATTAGATCACGCTACAATCCCTCTGATCTACCGAAACTGAGCCTGTCAGTCATACGCGATCTAACCGATCAATAACACACACACACACACACACACACACACACACACGCACCTTCAGAGGGTTCCTGAATCCATGTAAAATAGGCTCCATGTCAGACGATCTGAAAGGAAAAAGAAAACACTTTTGGTCGTGTTTTATTCCAAAAGCAACTGCTCTCGCGAGGAAATCAAAATGTATGTTGTATTAATCCAGAAACTTTGAGATTAAGATCCCCGAGCGTCAAACTAAAAACAAAAGCGCCGTTATCAAAGTTTGCCTGGCGCCACATTCTCTTTAAATAAAGAACCTCAACATCTGGAGAAGAAGCAACAGGAGTCGAGTCCGATGTTTTGAGTCACGGAATTGCGCGCACGAGTAAGAGCATCCCTCGTCTCCCACCACTGACCTGTCGAGTCCTCCGTGGGTGTGTTGTGTGTTTATTCCTCGGGGGTCTAGACGGACCGAGCGATGATTAGTCAGATTGTGGTATCGTGTGTGTCTAGACGGGGCTTGGTGTATCGCGCGCGAGTGAGCGCAGTCGCTTTTAAAGGAGTTAGCGCGCGCGCTCACGAACGCTTACGTGGGCGGAGTCAGTCGTGAGTGCGCGCTCCCTTAAAAAATAATCACAGTACCGCGCGGTTAGCGAGATTTGGTGATTTTAGTGATGTTCTACGCAGTATCGTGAATAAATTATATTAATTATGCGTTTAAAATGCGTTTACCGATAAAGGCCACAACAAAAACAGGCTACAGAAACAACACACTATTTGCACGCTTTAAGAAAGATTTGAAAATATTACTTTCATGATAACTTAATCAATAAAACCACACGTATTTAGGTTTTAATATTATTTAATAAATGACCCCTTTTTTTATAAATTAAAGCCAAGACAAATTTACCAGCTTGGTAAACAAAGTAAATTAAAAGTGACCTAAATGTTTCTCAAACATTGACACGTGCCATTAACAAGCATAATTAATTATCACAAACAAATAGGTTGACCCACGCGAGGCTCACATTGGTTGGGATTTTAAAAATAGAGTACTGAATTCTGTGGTCCAGAAGTAACATCATCTTTTTTGAACCAATAGTGATCTTTCACTCAACCGAGTGATCTAGAAGTGATCCCAGTAGTGATGTTGTTGCTCTCGTCTTGGTGATTAAGAGAAAAATAATTATGTATTGATTTTTTATTTTGAAACATTTTTATGTCTTCTTTTATGCAATTTGAAATTGTGTTGTTTGTGTGTTGTATTGGAGAACTATGCTTTCATTCAAATCTTACACTTATTTTGTGTCTGAACAGTTTTCGGACGAATACCTTTTCAGTACTGTTGGTTCAGAAAACATGGTGCATCTTCATGTAGGATCCCAAGTGAAGTCTTAATCATCTTTTCGCATCACACCGACCGTTGCATAGCAACATGTGGCCTTCACTGTTGTTTGTGTCCATGACAGTTGAGCGTGTGAAAGTCTCACTCAGCACACACTCAATAACCTTCTGTCTCTCTCTCTTTCATTTTCTGAGTCTGCAAATTCACAGAGTTCTGACCCATTCTGCCGCCCGTCCCTGACCCATTTGCAAGAACATTCGGTTTCCAAGACAACCACGTCTTCTCAATCACAACATTCACAGGCTTTTTGTCGAGAGAGAGAGTTTGCAGCATCTCACACACTCATCATCATCATCATTACCATTCGCTCAGCCATATCTGATTTTACCATGTTATTTCTGAATGAGGTAACTTTTTGATTCCTGGGCCACCAAAGGAAACTTTTTGATTCTTGGGCTACAACACTTTACATTTTAGGTTCTACAAAGGGGCCGATCCGGGAACAGATTGATGAAGCACTTTGACATCCTTACCACACTGGAGGAAAAAATGCACATCTTGGGATATGGAATAAAGGAAAATGAAGGAAATTTAAAACAAAGTATCTGACTTAGGAAAAAAATATATCTGATTTTTGGGCCGGAGTTTAACGGGCCTTAGTTTGCCCATGGCTAAACTAAACTAATCATGTTCACTATGTGTTCACTCAGTCGTGTTCGTCGAGATATGTTTTTCTCAACAGTGTTCACTCAGAAATGTTTAGTCAGTAGTGTTCACTTTGTAGTTTTTATTCAGTTTTAATTTTTACAGTTGTATACACTTACTATACTATAATCACTCAAATATGTTTTGATAGTGTTGTTTATTTGGTCATATTCACACAGTAGTGTTTACACAGTATTGTTTACTTAGTTTATCAACTATAGCGTTCGATCAGTAGAGTTCACTCTTGCAGTTATACACAGTAATATTTCGTTTCTTATGCAGTGTTCACTATTAGTGTGCTCTCAGCAGTATTCACTCAGTAGTGTTCACTCTGCTTTTACGCAGTTTATGCAGTAATGTTTACCTCATGGTTTATGCAGTAGTTTTTCCTCAGTAGTATTCACCTCGGTTGTTTATGCAGTAGTGTTCTCTCAGGCACCTTCGCAGTTTTGTTCACTCCATTTTCTTTACTAGGTAGTGTTCACACGGTTTTCCTTATTCAGAAAGTTTAAAAAGTGAGTGAGTTTGCCAATGTGTCAAGAATGTCAAGAATGTGCACAGTGAAGTGACACTTCACTTAAGGCTTTAAGCCGTGGCACCCAGACTTTCTCCACAAATAGATTCATAGGAAATTCTTCAACGCGTCTATGTTGCGCCATCTGCTGGTTAAAGAGATTTTTAATTTATAGCCTAGCGAAATTCTTGTTGAAATAATTTACGGATTGCCTTGCTAGCATATAAAAATGTTCTTTGACTTTGAGCATTAGTTTAGGTACTGTAGGTATTAAACAAAGTAAACATTGTAAAATGCTCGTAATATGTTGTTTACTGTTATAAGTGTTTGTTCATTGGTCTGTATATGCTGTTTCACCATTGGCTCGAGTCTCGTCGGTGGGTGTGGCAAGCACGGGAGCCGGGCTTCGCTGTGTGCGCGCGCGCGCGCGGGTGTTGCATCTTCCTTCGCGTGAGACGCTGCAATATCAAATCTGTCCAGCAGGTGGCACTCGTGACCCACGACTCCGCAAGAACGCTGTGTGTGCGCGCGTTTATGAAGTGTGGTCATTATTGACAAAGGGAATGCAACTTGCTTATACAAGGGATTTTATGTAAATAACAGTTGAACATTTTATTTCGCTTTAATAAATCAAAAACATAATCGGTAGGCATAATTATTTTGGGTAAATTAGTAACACAGCACTCAAAAAAAAACCAGACAAACTGCAATATTCATATGTTTATTAATGACTCTCTGTGGAGAAAGTAACTGCCTAAATCAACAGGAAATATGTAATGAGCGACGCAGACACTAATAGTGATGCCTGATGACGTCTAGAGACACGGAAAACACTTTTCTTCCTGATTCTGTCTCAGACCAGAGAAATGAGATCAGCAGGTTAAAGGTCACTTCATCCGGACGCTCCCTCCTTAGAGTTCAGGCCTGTTTACTCCCCGACACACGGTGGCGCTGAGCAATATTGCTCTTGTGACACTCGAATAAAAGAAAGAGAAGGAACCAACACTTTGATCTAAAACCTTTCACACACTCTGCAAACAGAAACGTCAAGAATGCAGCAGCTCTACATTCAGTCGTTTGATCTCCAGCATCGTCCTGTATCAAAGTTGCTCGACAGGACAGGTTTGAGCTCCACAACATTTTGTTATTAATTATTAATCTGGCACTGAACCAAAGGACGACCAGCTTTTGACAAAATTGTGGTTTTTAAAAGAAAGCTTTTGTATGGAATCAGATTAGTGGCT
>SOMO01000412.1:69799-86098 GCA_028128575.1 Paedocypris carbunculus
ACTTAGGGCAATATTTAGTCAAATTTGAGCAGTGGGCCGTTAAACCAGATGATAGTGACTCAGACACGTAAAAAGCTTTTTGGTTGAAAGATTTGTCAAGCGGTTAAAAAGTGAACAACAATGAATGAAACACCGAGTGAAATCACTATGGTTTAATCACTCTGAAGATTGATTTCGCAGGACGGTTACCACACGACAAATAGTCCCAGTCGAGGATTTTCGGCGTGGAGCATGTTCTTCCAGTGTTTGCATGGGTTTCCTCCAGGTCTCCGGTGTATTCCCACCATCTTGGAGGAGAACGCTGAATTTTTTCCCAAAAGTGTGAATGTGTCCCGCTCTGTGATTGGCTGCCTACATTGCCATGGCGTATGCCCCGCCTCTATCTGGCTCCAGCTCCCAGTGACCCAGAAATGGACTCTGGTGTCTCAAAGTTGTTTCATGAATTGATGAATCGGATCCATTCACGAAACGCAGTTTAGACCCAAACAAATCGAATCAACTAATGCGCCAGGCGACATCCCCCGACTCCAACTCATCAGTCATACAAATAAAAGTGCCACAACGAAACTACTGCAATAAAAGCCATTTGACAGAAACACACACACACACACACNAAAATATCCGACATCAACGACAGACAATAACATCGCGAGTGAATTATCACGAAACACGCGCTCAGTTAAGTGTAATTAAACCAGACTCACTTTAGTAGAAGGGACCCGGTCGGTCCACAGGCGGCGGCGCGCGGCGTCTCTCTCACACACGGGCGGGCGGGCGGACAGGAGATGATCGCTGCTGTAGTGATGTGGACCGCTGGCTCATCGCCCGCACTCCCGATTTGCTCGAAGAACTGTGGCCATCTTGCTTGAGCTCGAGGGATGAACCAACCACATTCCTAGACGTAAGAGGGCGGAGCTAGCCAAATTATCCGAAAAATTCACATAATTGACGGAGAAGATCCGTGTGCTTGTTGCACTTGTTTCAGCGTTGAATATATGACGCATCAACGTAACGCCGTGTATTTGTTTTGGATTAAAAAATAAAAGCGATATTTGAAACTAAATGGGTTCTTTTTGTAAATTACGCATGCGCGCATGCGACGCGCGCGAGTCCCAACACGAACCCACTTACGCAAGCACACAGAAACAAACAAACAAACAAACGGAGTTTTGGAACAAAACTGTAATCAATTTTATTGAGCGTATGTTCCACATCTCCTCAAACATGTTGAAATTGTAGATGTGGTTATTGCAATACTGCCCTCTACCGGTTGTTTTAGAAGGCCCTTTGACTATTACATGCTCATTTTTTATAGTTCAAACCCTGTTAGAATGTCATTTGCAAGTCTGATGTTAAATACTGAAAGACTGGAAGTTCTAAGCAGAGTTCAGAACTAGGGGTTTTGTTACACAGCCAACTCAAATTGTTAGGGCCTGGAACCATTGCATTCGTTTTCTGATCCACTTCTTCACTTTCTGGAGCTAATCTCTGCATCCTATTTCTCACAGAATATTCCAAACAATAACCTTTCAGACAAATACTCAAGCACACACATTAATATTGTCCAACATTTTTGTAAAGCGTCTGCAAGTTCAAACAATATTGAAATGAATTTGTTTCAACCCAATATCGGTACCTTGAGAATTCATCAGCACTGGTGATTCTCACTTCAAAGATCTCAGAACATGATTGGGAAAACAAATCATGACGAAAAAAAAAACAAGACTCTTGACATTAAGAAATGCGGTAAACTGACATGTGGATGTGACCATTTTAAGTCTTCTGAATCCGTATATGTAATTCAGATAAAAGCCCCTGAGAACTGGCTACAGAAAACGAGCTCTTTAAATTGGGAGTTCCTGATCATGCCAGTTTTATATATTTTCCTTACATTGCAAAACTTATTCCAGAGTCTGTGCAATGAACGCGAGAAGGAAATCAGAGAAGAGATGGAATGGAATGTCAAAGCTCATCCTTCTCCATCTGCTTAAATGCTTCCAAGTCCTCTTGCCAATCAGCCATCAGCAGGTCTACTGACTGGCTTGACTCTCCACTCGCCTCTGAATCCTCCCCTTTGTCCATTGAGATGTAACTTCCAAGTCCATCCTCAGGCTTCGTCAAGTCCCGCCTCTCAGCATCTTCAGCTGCCTCTTGCTTGGTACTGACTTGTGATTGGTCATGAGAGTCAGATGAGGCTCCAGAACTGCGGTCTGGTTCCTCAGTGGAGCAGTCTTCCTCCTCCGCTCCATGTGTACCTTGAAAAAAAAATAGGGAATTAAATACAGAATAAAAATGAGATTTGATTTGATCACCGACAAAAACCCAAGACGTGAAGTATTGGATGCTAATGCAAACACAATATTTTCTATAGAGTAAATCTGCTTTACAAAAACATCACATCTGTAAGAAAATATAGGTAACATGCATTAAGGGACAACTACACAGGAGAAATACTTACTGCCATCCAAAAGGGCGCCCGGAAGGGCTTTTCCCTTAAATATGGCTTCTGCTCATCAGAGTACAAAAAGAGGGGAAAAGGAAAAGCAATAAAAAAGGAATAGAGTTACAGACATACAAAAGGGTAAGAAAAATCAGAAAGATGTGAAAATACAGGAGGCCACATGTGTAATTCTATTTCTCCCCAAAACATCATCCTTCAGAAACATCGGCCTAGATTAGAGATCAATCCCATTTTCAGTATCAGGATCAGTGTCTCATATTTTTACAGGTATCGCATCCTGTTCTTTCTAAATATTCCATAAGGTATCATTTTTCTAGAAGATATTTTAAAGTGTGGCATCACCTCTCAAATGTCTGAGGTGTGGAAACAATATATTAGAAAGTGGGAAATTAATGCAAACCAACGCCAAACAAACCGATACATTTGTTAATTGAGACGCTACTGTAAAAGTATGATGTCATGGCTGTGTCTGCGCTGCTTCTTTAAAAGATGTCAAGCTTTGTGGTTAAGCTAAGCTGAGCAGTTCAAACTATTTGGTGGATCACTAGAGTGATAAGTGTTTTTTGAGTGTGTGTGTGTGTGTGCGTGTGTGTTTAAGAGAGTGTTTTATATGTGACTTTCTGTGTGTTTGTATTTCTGTGTGTACAAAACGATTTCGAAATCTTCATGGGCTAATCGTTATAAGACACGGATCAGGACTTTGGAAAAAAAAGTGATCTAGATATTCCTAAGCCGGACAGACGGAATGTGGTCCAAAACGATCAGTCTGTCTAACAGGAAGATGAAATGTCCCACCTCGGTCTCTAGCTTTATCGCTGAGCAGCACCTCCACTTCCTTGTGCTCCTTCAGAGCCTCCATAAGGATGTTGCCCTCTTTGTGAAACAGGAAGAGAAGGGGTAAAGTGACATCATCCGTGCTCCGCCCATCTCCCGCCATCTGAAATAACGGCGCTGTATCACTGCTGCTGCCTTCATTATCATCTAAACAAAAACACAGTGTTATTGACACATTCTGCGTAAAAGCCTACAAACAATATTTTATAATTTTTATTAATTATTAAAAATGAACTATTCATTTTTTAAATTAATTATTAATTCTTACAAAATGTCCAGATGAGCTGGTGAGAAAGATACACCAGGACTTGTTTAAAGGGGAAATCTCTCACCAATGACAATCCCTCCAATGGCTCCGGCTTTCTGAATGTGTCTTGCTTTCTCAGCAAACATACACTGTCCTCTCTGCAGCAGTGCGATGCGTCCAGCCACAATCTCGCCATTCGTCAGCTCAGAACAACCACTGTAGGGCTCTGCCACGGTTACAAACCCACGGACCTGGAAGCAAGAGCAGAAAAAGTTGAATATTTGTCCCTGGAGAGCAAACCAAAAACAACTTGGCACAGTGAACCACCAACTCACTCCGGAGCTGCTTTTAGAAAGATCCACGCCAAACTGTGCAGGGCCTGCCGTCAGTACCACTCGACCAAAAAAGGGGTGCGAGATAATCTGGACGGCTCTCGGAGGAAGCTGCTCCTTCTGCTGCTGACTGGACAGCTCCATCATTTCCTGCATGAACCGCATACCATCCTCCGCCGCAACTGCGCTCACTGCCTACAGCGAGAAGAAAAGGCTGGTGTTTTTCTCCAAATTATACACAATGACAACAAGTGAAAGTAAAAACAACATGTTGAATCTCAAAAAATATATATATTTGTTTTCTGGACTTTAATACTTGGGTCAACTACTACATAAGTCTTATATTGTTCATTTATTTGGACCAAAATTCTGCTTAATAGGAAACCATTAATAAAAAATAAGAAACTGCTTAATAATAACAACCAAAAAACAAGAGAGGGAATAAGAAAAAGCAACAAGCTGCCCTGGTAAATAATTTTCATCAGAACAACAGTTTCTGGATTTTACAGATCTGACTGATCTGGAATCAGTACAGTGTTACTTAATGCGAACCAAGTGTTTATTTGAACCAAAATGATCCAGTCCTGAGGTGTCTGACAGTTGTGAGATACCTGTGTTGCATGCTGCACCAGCTGGACCCTGCCATCCTTCAGATGGATGAGACTCACGCCCATCCGTCTCAGCAGCGCTAGGTGTTCCGGATTATTGGCCATAAAATCCTGGGCTCTCAGAGGAAGGCGACTTATACCGAGCTCTCTGCAAGTGAAAACGACACATTAGAAATGCTAATTCCTTTTAAGATCAGGATAAGTACAGATTTAGGTTTACAATTTTATGGTTGCAAATATGAAAAGTTTATCCCTCACAAATGTGTCTGTTATTAACCAGCATTTCTAAACAGTTTCTATCCTGATTTTTCAACCTGTTATAGAGGCTTTGAAACTTAAGAAGTGATACAATATTAAAATTGGTCTGTAGCATTTCAATTAACACATAATTATGATAAACTGTAGCAGTGATTTAGCAACAAATCACTGGTTTTATGAAGCTTCTCTGTAAGCTATAATACAATGTTTTAAAATCTTGAAATAAAAGCATCAAATAATAAAGAAATGGAAAACAATGATAAGTTAAATTCATGGTTCGAAAGGTCGGATCACCGTCTCACCGATGAGTGGTAGGGCGGAGACAGCTCTTATCAACGGCGCTCCTGATTGGTTCGCGGAAGCTACGTGGGAAGGCGGGGTCGGGGAACAGCAAGCGGGTGTTTGGGCAGGACCACTCAAAATTCAAATCATCTCGTTCCTCTACGACCTGAAATAGCACAAATATCAATCGCTTGATGAACATGATTGAACATAATTAGAAAAACAAGTTTAGCTCAAATGCTCATCAGTTATTAAAAAACATGTTTGTGGTCTAAGAAGCAAATATAACAGTGATGCATTTTATTATACAGTCTTTAACATGAAGTGAGTTTTACTGCACAAGAACTTCGATATGCAGTACCAAACTGCTGACCACGGGGGGCGCCTGTGAGTTTGATGAAATGGAGAGGGAGAGCGGGAGCAGATGAGCTTCAGTGGTGAACACATAGTCCTCCACATTAAAAGGCACATCCTCCTCTTCAGCAAACAGCAGGAACAAGTACTTGAACATCTCGGCCAGGAAAAAGGAGTCCATGCTGATACGAGATGGTGGACAGGAACAAAAATGCAGGCATGAGTCAGTCATCTTTAACTGATAAAAGCTCCATAATAATCTCATTAAGGTCAGCCATAAATTTTCTATCATTCACCAAGACCAACAGACTCACCGGTCCTCGTGACTTCCTGTCCTCACGTCCTTCATCGCAGCGAACCCACACGGAACTCTGGCGTATCGGTTCAGGTTCTCCAACACAGTGCGGCCCACCTCAAGGTAATAGGGATCTCCTGTGGCCTGGTGAGATAATTCACAGGTAGCCATTTTTGTTAAGCTTATATTATACGTGTAGTCTGTGTAGGATTAAAGCAGCACAAAGAGAAGGAGATAAAGAGTTTTAAGAAGACATACTGACAGCAGGATTAAAACCAATGATCCGTTACCTTATAAAGGAAGTAGGTGCTTTCTGCAAACTCTGGTCGAAGGGGATGTTGAGCCCAGTGGACCCTGAAGTCTGTGGTGAACGCCTGACGAGAAAAAGAAATAATAATTTAAGATATGAAAGAAAATTGTACCTATAACCACAGCGAGGGAGAAAAAAGACAAGCCTACCTCTGGCAGGAAGTTGTGTTTTTTGGTGACCTGATACAGCATTTCATGTGTCTCTATAGCTGGACGGATATCTCCTTTTAGGACCTGTTATTAGCAGAAGAAATGGTATTTTTGATATATTTGGGAAATATATAAATCCTATTTTTATAAATCTACTGTACTATGTGTTCTCGGCTCATGTGATGATGTGGTTCAGTCTGGTGTCGACAGACTTGTATTTTACTGCCTTGTTTTCAATACTGGACTAAAAAAATATTGTAAAGTCGGATTGTGTTTTTAAGAATGATATCATTCCTTCACTCAGCCAAATGTGAGTCTTGTAATTAGCTTGGGAATATTGGGAAATACTTTTTCACAATACTAGATGTCACAACAAAATGCAGAAATCATGAGGAAATGTAGAGCAGTTAAAGACAAGTACGTAGTTAAATTTGACATCTTAATGTGTTGATGAAGAATTACTATAACGATGTTTGTACACATGTAATAAAAGAGCATGTATCAGAGATTAAGTGGATGAATGAATAGATAAAGATAAAATATGGATGGACAGACAGACGGAAGCAGATTTCACACCTGCAAACCAGGAAAAAACGCCAGCAAAGAGTCCATCCATGTGCGTGCCGGCAGCAGAGGCTTGTGAATGTGGACGTCCAGGAGCAATGGAGGTTGACTGATATATTTCATAATCGATGCATAATGCTGCAAAATACACAGAGAAATTAGAACGACAGAAGTGTGTGTACGCAAAATGTCAAAATCTTTGATATACTCACAGTGTTAAAGCGCGTGAGAAATTCATCATCACCAAGAAGAATATAAGCTTTCATCAAGTACTCGTAATAGGAATCGATTCCTGCTCCTACTCCACTGTCTGAGAAGAGAACAAACACAAGAACATTCGAGGTCAACTCATTTGATTTATCGTTAATGGAATTCCACTTCTCATCACTATGTTTAATATATGCTTTATATTGTGATCTAATCTGTAAAGTGTTAGTTCTGCAAAACCATGAATAATATTTTTGCTTCACAATAACAAATAATCCTCGCAATTTAAACGTTTCGAGATCAAGCAGAATAAAAACAACTTTTTGTTTGCGTAATGAGTGCTGGGATTAATTTCTTTTATTCCGGGTTGATCAAATTTTGTTATCAATGTTTCCTTTAAAATTCCGTTTTAATTCTTATTTTCAACCTTGGAAATAGTGACTTTACACATCCAAATTAAGATGCAATGTATTATAAACGATTAATTTTTTTAAAAAAAAAAAAAATTGAATCAGCAAACATAGTGATTTGCATATAATTTGCATTTTAAAGCAAAAAATAACGTCGATAAGAGTTCACCTCTGCGGACCCACTCTCCTGAGTGAATATTAATAGTTGTTCCCACTAAATTACTGTTCCGTTGTCTTTTCTCCCACAGAAAATCCAGAGCTCTCCTGGCATGGGCCTGTAAATAAATACAACAACACCTAGATGTTGGCCTACATGAACAGAATAGTTGCCAGGAGTCTCTTTCAGCAAACACAATGAAAACACATTCTTGACCTTAAAACACTTTACACGCCGTCTTACATGCACAACCACAGGCTTTATGTTCCTGCAGACGTTAATTACATCATAAAAGGACTGTTATTGGATTGTTAAAAGGATCTGGACTGTTATTCCAAGAACTCCTGATTTCAAAACTCAGCACATGATGTGTTTTTACTCTTTCACAAAGTAATCACAGTAATAATTTAAGTAGATTTGTGGCCTTAAAGGCTCTACAGATTTAACTACAACCGTTTAACCTACAGTTAAAGTTCTTCATAGGTCAAGAAAATCAACAGCCTGGTTTGGCTTTTTAGTATCTGCTCTTTTACCTCAAACGTCGGGTCTCCTGTAAATCGACTCAAGGCTGCAAACTCCAAGATGATGGTTCCGGCACAGGCAGTGCAGGTGTCCGTCTCAGTGCCTGTGCGGGTCTCCGGGCCACGAACTCCATGACGTAGATTTATCTGCAAAGGAAAAAGACTTATTAATCATTACTGAGGTGATTCCGGAAAAGGGAAATATTTAAGACTTTGAATTTGCAAAGTTGCAATGCCTGGCATCTTTCGAGTTGTTTTTTTCTCTTTTTTCTCTCGTTACTCATTCAAATAAAAAATGTAAAAAAAAAACATTTAAATAATACGATTTGAAATGTTTTGAAATAATAGCAAGTGAAAAAAATGGTAAGTCATTCTGAGAATTTACATTATTTTTAAAAAAGACAAATGCAGAAAAATGTGACATTTGTGACAAAAAATTGCTAATTCTTTAAACAACCAATGAAAAAAAATCCACCAAAAGCTAAAGAAGAATAAGAAGAAAACCATTATTTGTACTATTAATGAGAAACAAGAATAGCAAGTAGCAAATATCAAGCAAAGAATACACAATGGTAAAAAAAATAAAAAATATGAATGAAAAAATATTGCACTTATTGTTGATAGGAAACTTATGAATGCTTATTAGACAGATCATTGAAAGGCCTGGTTAAGATATCAGATTAAAAAATCTGACATGACGACAAATATGTGGAAATGACAGGCTGAAAGGAAAAAATAAAGACACAAAAAGGCTAAAATGGCACAATTGGGACACATTAAACCAATGAAGATTTTTCCTCTTGTTTCTCTCGTTACTCATTCAAATAAAAAAAAAGTAAAAAAAAAACAAAACAAATAAATAATACGATATGTCCTTACTCTAGGGTAAGGCAGGCCACTGCTGGTGTTAAACGCTGGCAACAGTCTGAGCCCAAGATCTTTGGCCATGTTGAGAAGCTCATCCTGATACCAAAGCATTCGGCCATTCTCTTTTAACATGACGGCCATGGAGTGCCCCCCCAGCAGGCCACTGAAACAAAATAAAAGTCCTTCACTTTCTCCATTTTGACACAATGGCTCTGTGGTGTGGAGCAGAACTCACCCAAGCACCCTTATGTTGGTTTCAAACACAGACACCACAATGTCGTTATCCAGCCGCACGTCCATCACGACTCTCCTCACCGCATCCTCAAACTCCACCGTCTTGTTGAGCAGCTGCGAGAGAGCAGAGCGAGAGCAGGATTCAGGTTTACATTTGGGAACGTGGCGCGTGTTTGCACAAAGGATCTCCTCCTGTTGTCAAAGTGACTCACAGCCAGAGTGTCGAGAGTGTCAATAAGGGTGAGAGAGAACCTGCAGGAAACAGAGACAACAGTTTCAGTTCAGCAGTTCTGGTGAAGGGTTCGTTCTCCTTGACTAACTTACTTCCCCAGAGCATCGTCCACGTCCCCTCGGCTCGGCTCTAGTCCACGTACTCGGCCCCGGCATGTCAAAGGCATCAGCTCGTCTGCAGGGTAAGCATGGTCCTGTCATAGAGAAGGAAAAGGAATTTTAATTACAACGCTGTACTTTTAAATAATAGTCGGCCTTCCTCAACCAGACCATGGACTTCTGTGCTGTTTCGTGATCAACATCTACATAACTCCAGTCTTTAGATGTTTCCGTGAGTTTTATACTCATCCTCATCAGCAATCCAACAATGTTAAAAATGCCTCGAAGCACGTTGATGACAACATGACTTCCGTTTTAACAACGTGCTTTTCTGGAGTATCTAGTAAAACGACATGTGGAAAACATCAGGCATGATCGCCTGTGTGCATACCATGTAATTCTGATAAGCATGGTCGAACATTTCCAGAACTTGGTTTCTGAAAAAAAATAAAATAAATTTGTTAGAAAAAATTACAATCAGATGAATCCAAAACTCCTTTAACAATACTAATTACTATACCTTAGTTTGTTTTTATCCTCTCTGCTCATGGTCTCCGACAACCGGACGAATGTTCCCAATAAAAACAGCAGCAAAATTGTAGGCAACATTGTCGCAGTTTCACACAACGATGGCCCATAAAAAATACTGTCTTCACAATGAAGCACCCAACACCATCAAAACGATGGTCTTCCCGTAATCAAAAGCAACACAAGCCTCTCCAGTTTCAGACTTTCTGATTAAGCAGCGACATGAATTGCGTCCTCCTCTGTTTCACCATTTTTACAATATTAAGTGAAGCGTTAAGAACAGTCGCTCACAATACGTAAATACGTTCAATAGATCCAGCTCAATAATCTCAGTTCCTGTTTTCATCAGAGCGTCTGATTAGACGGTTATAGTTCTGATGCATTTCTGAGATGTTTCACGGTCTGGAACTGCAGGACAGAAGAACACAAGACATCATTTAGTGGCTTTTTTCCACGCACGACACGTTCACGCCTGATGTTATCTCACCCCCGACTGTCAGCTGGAAATCCCGCTGGAAGCCATGTGACACCGGCCTGTTGAGAACCCAAGACTCTCCACCATCCAGCAGCGATCACTTATCCCCGGCAGACACGGGCTCCAGGGAAGCTCCAGAGGAAGCGGTGGAAATATACGTCTTTTCCTTTGCCGACAGCATCACTACAGTCAACACGTCATAATTACGATGGAGAAAATGCTTGAAAAATCCAGCTGGAAAGCCGTGAAGCAAGAAGCGGCTCGGAGCGCGTGCAGGTCACAGCTCCTTCGTAGCGCCACAACCAACATTAATCCATCCAGGAAAGGCCGGAGCGTTAATTTGGTTACTTATTCGGAGACAGCAGATTAATTGGAGGCGGAACTCGATCTACTTCGTTAGGTTAGTGAGTTTTGTTTGTTTAGCTTTCCGGCTAACCCGTCGTTGACAGCTCGGGACATATGGTATCACGGCAGGAGCGCTGCTTTAAAATTGCCGAGACACCGTTGTAAAGATGTTATTTCCGTCCCCCGCGAGTCACTAGATGGCCCACTTCAGCTTCACATTTCGGACAAAGATACAAACATCCAGCGGTACGAAGCCATGATCTCAGGTGTTGAGTGAAGAGGCAGATGTCTCTCACAATAACCCTGTGATCATCGCCTTACGCTAGATCATAGGCAGACGTCAACATCCGCATCCGGGAAACTGCAGGGACACGCCCAGAATCTGGTTTTCGTGAAAAGAAAACTTCATATCCCGGCATGCACTTGAACCCAGGTTTTTCACAATACAGCGTCTACAAAAGTGTTTTAAGTACATCTACAAAAACACTACGTACAAAAAACATTTAATCAAAAATTACAGCATATATACGTTCGTGTTTGGTATGTGTTAATTGTATGTAAACGTTCTGTGGAAAAAAATCTATATGAAAGCGTTGAGACTTTTATGTAATTCTTTTACTCTCGGCATTGAAAAAGATAGTTTTTTTCCTAAAGTGGGATGAGTCATTTCGCTTCCTCTCACGCGTATGTCACGTGATTTTTTTTCGTGCATGGCGTCATATAACCAGCAAGTTGTCTGACAAGTTAACAAAGCAATAGTGAATCAACTCAAGACCAGAAGAGGGTACGTTTTATGTTTAAAATGAATATAGACCGCGTGTTCTACGCGTGTTTTATGTGTGTTATATACGCGTGTTAATGGTAATACAGTGATGGGCGATTAATAGACACCGAGGTTTTTTTCGTGAAGGCGAACGTGTTTTTACCGTTAATTTCTGTAACACAATAAGGAACAGTACCTCTTTTTTATTGAATGTAAATTGGGAAAAGGTTCGTTATTCACCTGTTTGTGTGCTGTGTTTTTTCTGTACTGTTTGTTCCATTTTCTCTGGTTTTCGTGACTTTTAAAGTGATGTAATAAATCACTTTAATATATCCCCTTACTTTCAGAAATTAATTATTTTGCCGGGTTTTTAGCTCCACAATGTAAAACCAGTTCATACTTGTAAATCATTTTTTGAAGACTTTTGCAAAGGTTCGTAAATAATTAAATCTTCTTTTAGATTGCATTTTTAAATAATCTAATGTAATGCAATCTTTCCCTGGATAATGTTTAGTTTCCGTAAAAATGCACTTATTAAGCAATGTTTGCTTTTCACAGGATGTCTCGAAGCGTAAAAAAGCTGACTGGACTTGTCGCCGCTACATTTACACCTCTCACTGCACAAGGGTGAATTTTGTTGTCTAATCACTTTTAATTAAATCAAAAGTTTGCTGAATGTTTTTTTATGCTGACAAATGACAAATTCTGCCTTTTGCAGGGAGATCAATCTCTCTGTGATTAAGCCATACGTTGAATATCTGATTGAACAACAAGAAGTCAAAAGTGTGTTTGGTAAGTTGAATTATTTTGCTGATGGGGTGAGATCAGAGATGATTCATTTCTTTGTTGACAGTTAATGGAACTACCGGAGAAGGATGTTCCCTGACTGTGGAGGAAAGGAAACAGCTTGCTGCAGAATGGTGTCAACAGGGCAGGGGCAAGTGAGTTCAACCATCATCTATTCTTTCAGAACCTGTTTTCTATGTCTTGGGGAGCTGGAGTCAATTGCGGCAACTCTGGACCTGAAGGTGGGACACACACCCTAGATTTGTGGCCAACTAATAATAGAGGAACACAATTAATAATAGAGGAACACACACACACACACACACACACTCACATTCACTCACATGTATGAGGATAACAGTTATGATAATCATTGACAGTAGCGTTTATATTTTTCCTTTTAATCTTCTTTTACATTAAATTAAACGTGAAAGGAATTTTATTATCTGTTTGTTTCTAATAAAATTCGAAAAATATAATGTGCTAACATTAGCATTTTCTTTCATTCACGATTGCTCAGAGTTTAACAAAATGCTATTTACATTTTTATGTCCCCCAAACGTATAAAACTAGATATTGTTTTTTGTCCACTGTATCTTTTTAGCTCCTTTTATTACAAAAACAGTGGCTTAAAATCTATTTTCTGTCAAATGTAAATATTCTTATCTTATGTGTGTGTGTGTGTGTGTGTGTGTGTGTGTGTGTGTGTGTGTGTGTGTGTTAGGCTTGAACAAGTGATCATTCATGTTGGCTGCATGAGTATAAAAGACTCACAGGAACTGGTAAGCACAAGTCGCTACTTCTTTTTGCTGAAAATTACACTTTGAAATTTGCTTTTGTTTATTTGAATCCCGTTTGTCATTGGTTCATTTATTCAACAGCCACCACATTAAATTGTCCCGACTTTCCGGTTGAGCAGATCAACATGTCGTACTTTGCTCTTGACATTTCAGCAGTCTTTTGTGAACTTTTTGGTATTTTCCCTTAGGCTCGACATGCCGCCACTATAGGGGCCGATGGCATTGCAGTCATTTCTCCTTCATATTTCAAACCCATAAATGCAGGTTTTTAATTTTTTTTTTAAATCCCCTTCATTTCTACTTTTTCAGCCGTTGCTTTTCATTAAGCCATAAAACACAACTTCCTCTTCCCTCAGATGCGCTCAGGCTGTTTCTAAAGGAAGTGAGCGACTCTGCTCCCGATCTGCCCATGTATTATTACCATATTCCAATGATGACCGGCCTTGCATGTGAGTGTTAAAAAAACAATGAAAGTCAAACATGTTTTGAAACATTTTTTCACTTTCTCCTCACCTCAGAGTGAAGGAGAGATGATGAGATGTTTCTCCTGTAATTTTACCATTGTTAAAATGTCTTCTGCTTTCCATTTTTTCTTTTAGTGGAAGGAGCTGATGTGATAAATGGGATTGAGAAGATGATTCCCTCTTTCCAGGGGTTGAAATATAGTGGGACTGACCTGAGAGATCTTGGACAGTGTATGTGTTACAGCCAATCACGTGACTGGTCCATCCTTTATGGAGTGGATGAAGTAAGAGAGATCACCCTACTTTGTTAATTTCCAGCATAAATCTGTTTTATTTTACATTGTTTTTTCCCCTGATATTTTTTAGCAACTTCTGACGGCTTTGGTACTTGGTGTGCATGGAGCAGTAGGAAGGTAAGGATTATTAGCGCATCTTTACAGAACAATAGAGATTTGTCTTTTTAAGTCCCTCTTGTGATTTATTTTTTAGTACCTGTCAAGAATTCTTGCCGTTTTGCCATTTTAAGTAACGCAAAGTGGGTCGGCTGTCAAACAGTGAAAGCTGATATGTGAAAACGTTTAACCTGTATTGTCCTAAAGAGCTTTAGCCATAGACAAAGTCTGACATCTTTCAGCATCACAAAGAATGTCTGGAATGCTCCAGATAAACACATCGTTTATAATCAATGAAGCTCGAAAAGCATCATAATCCCAAAATGCTTTGCTCATTTCAAACTGCTTTTTCATTTCAGCACATATAATTATCTTGGACGCCCCGTGAATCAAATTCTCACCGCTTTTGATAAGAAAAACCACACACAGGCCAGAGATCTACAGGTATGTTCCGTTTGTGCAATCGTCTGACAGCAGATGGTTTAAGGAGTTTGTGTTTGTGTTAATGATTTACTCTTGTCTTGTCAGTTTCAATTTATGGACGTCATCACTTTTGCTCGAAGTCAGGGTGAGTTACAGAAGCCACACACCGCTCTCAGGTCTGATGTCGTCTCCACAGTCTCGTGTAGTGCTATGATTTTTTTTAATCCGCTGCAGGTTTTGACGTGGCTGTGAACAAGCAGGTGATGTGTGAAGTGTCGGGACTAGCGCTCGGACCCCCACGACTCCCTCTGCTGCCCTGTTCTGTTCCAAAGGCCCAGGCTATAGCGCAGAAAATCTCCGCTTTCAATGAAAAGTCAAAGCAATGAATGAAGATATTTTACTGAATCTCCAATACTTGAACTACAGACCGGAAAACTGTACCACACGTTTTTGATCTACACTATGTAATAGTACTGTGCCTTTATAGATCATTCACTTTGTTATACTTTATTTTATCTGCTTAATGTTTTACTAATCTCTACTTGTAATCTGTCGTTTTCTACACACAGTAGACCGTTTAGATTTTTGCTTTTTGTTCTTGACTATAGTTCTTGATTTTTCCAGCAAAAAACTCCTACTGACTTCACGTGACCTTCTGCTGAGTCACGTGAGACTACTATTGCAAAATGCTGACTGTAAGCCTCAGCATAGAATTTTATTTGTAAACATTTTGTACAAACCAATCCATACAAGATAACCAAGATTAAAATGTTTCGTGTAAACCAATGAGCAGTTCTCTAATACGCCGGATATGTGGACTTCAACGCCGTGTTTGTGGACCAGTGTGCATTGTAAGTAAAGTTGTGTTAACGGAAATGTAAACGATAGTGACTAGTATGGAGGACCAAAACCCCAAAAATCAAATATCAATGACAAAGGAAATGAATGTACTTATGTATTAACAAATGTGGAAATGCATTAGTGAAAAATAAATACATATATTTATGTTAGTACAACAAATGAGAAATAAATGTAACCCTTTATCTTTTCCTTCTCTCAAGCCGTTTTTATTTTTCTTTTTCGATGAGTGTTGGCCTTTTTCTATTCTTGATCTTGATATGTTTCATATGGCGATAATTTGACACGATCCACTTCTAAGCGGAACTATGTTTTGACGTTCCTGAATGACACGGACAAAACTACAGGGACACATGAATTGGCGTACTTCCGGCCAGCTCAGCGCACGGAGGAGTGTTGTGAAGCTGTACCCTAGACACGGGGACTGATACACACACAAGCTGCTTCACACAAACACACACGTTCAGTTAGAAAAGGTCTTTTAAATCATCAGGATGGTGTTGCTGACGATGATCGCGCGGCTGGCAGACGGGTTACCGCTGGCGGCTTCCATGCAGGAGGATGAGCAGGTCTGTATGTAATCAGTTAGATTAGTGTTTGTTTGTGTTTGTGACGTAAAGGCCGCGATGGATCGTTGTCTAAGTGGTTTATTTACAACGGCCCCAAACTGTAGATTTCGACAGTAGAGTTGAATGATGATACCGGCCTTTTAGCTGAGGAGCAGTGTTGTGTTTGAGTTGTCACTTGTGTTTCCTTATCTAACAATGAGCTTCATCTTCTAAATTATTTCACGGTGTATTTTAGGTTTAAGTAGAAGACGCGGTTGATGTTATATATACACAGTATATTATTTAACGAAAGACTTTCAAATGACTGTCATTATCAAATGATCTTGATTGTTGCGAAACAGCGCCATCTGCTGTAAGTGTGTAACCTTGCAACACTCTTGTAGTTTACGTGTGTCTTTGACTATAAATAAATAATCTGAAGCGTGATTATAAACATAAACAGAAGGCTCTCAGAACAGAGAAAACCATAACAATAT
>SOMO01000413.1:9064-23906 GCA_028128575.1 Paedocypris carbunculus
TCAGTTTTCCCCCCGTTTCATTGGCTTACATTATTAAGCATTAGACAATGAAATCACGCTTCAAACTATTCCCAATGTTTATTAAAATGTAACATTGAACCTTTGAATATATGTAATATTTATAATTTGCATAAATAATACATTCTAACAAATGTGGATGTATTAGTGTCGCAGGCACTGAAGTGCAATTTCTGCAAGAAGATTGACAAAAACAACCCAACCTGTGACGAAATGGAGCAGAAAGATTGCATCGGTGATCAGAACAACTGCATCGCCATCACATTGCATGAACCAGCCTGTGAGTTTCGTTTTTTGATTGTTTGCATTTCTCATTGAACAATTATAAGAAATCCATCCTTTCATCCATCGATCATCTGATTGATCAGTACCAGCACGCTGCACCCAAACACACCCACTTTTAACATATAGCCAAGAGTTGTTGTCATGAGGATTGAATGTGTATTGATGTATATTTGCAGACGGTGAGATTCGCAGATGTGCCACTGATCAGGAGTGTCGGGCAGCGGTGCCTCCTCAGGTGGAATTATCCTGCTGCGACACGGACCTCTGCAACTGATTTATCCTCAAAACCATCTTCACCATGTTTAAAGCTTCAGCTTTTAGATTTACGCATCTATTCCGACAACTGTCAGTTACAATGGCGACTTTTTTGCATGTTATTAATCTAAATAATTACTATTTTGGAAGTAAACCAATCATCTAGTTTAGAAGACAAACTGTTAGTACAGAACTTTCCCAAACCCTGATGCAGAAACGTGATGTGAAAAGGCCATTAGGATGTTTTACCTTTTGCGCTTTTGAGATATTATTGCCTTATTGACAGTAAATAATAGTGGTCTGCTAATAAGAGACCAATAGATATAGTGATAGGTAAAAAGAGAGCAAAGGAAGTGTTCGAAGACTGAAGGTTAGAGAGTTTGACTTGCAAAAAAAGGTGATAGGTTCAAATCCAGACCAGCAGGTTCCACAACTGAACAGCAAGACATTGAACCTGATCTGACCACACTGCCCACTGCCTTGTGTTCACCATTTGGATGTGAANGGCTTTATCTATCTATCTATCTATCTATAATTTCAAATCTATCTATAATTTATAATCAATCAACATGTCTATCTGTCTATCTCCATTGATCAAACAAATTACTGTAACATTTCCATAGGAATTAAATGTGTTTGATGTTGTGGCATTTGCTTCCATGTGTCAACAAAAATGATTCATTTTACTCTTTGTTGATGAACAAATCCAAATTTACTGTACATGCTTTGAGTTTGAAGAGTCCTTTATTCAAAAATGTCATAAGTGTAACAACTTTGAAATCAAAAGAACTATCTTGGAATTTGTATATTTAATACATTTTTGGTAAATTACTAAAACTAAAAAACATACCCATTGTTCTTAACTGATTGCCGTGTCACATTGTGTCTATAATGAACGTTTCTTCAGAAAGTAAACAGAAGAGTGAATTTACTTGTATTGTTTAGAAATACAAATTGTTAAAACCAGAACATGACGTAATAACAGCTTGACAGTTGGTGAAGAACAAAATAAATGGTTTATTTAAATAGTTGGTCTTAAGAATCAAACCCACATTCTACACTGGATGCAAACATACTGTACATACAATACATTACCTAATAAAAATGTAATGATTCAATACATTTTTACGTTTATCAGAAATAAAAATCCAGTCATGGCACGTTTAAAAAAAAAAAAACGAAAACTGAAGTACAGTAAATGTGTATAGCGAGAGTTCTAATCTAAGGCATCCTGTGCAAAAGCAATTTCCAGGAAATCTCGTCACAAAATGTCTTAAAAAAATGATCAGTAATTTTAAACGTCATTTAAGCACAGCATCTTATACAAATAAATGTAAATGCATTAAGGAGTGATTCATGCCAGCACTTTTTTTTTATTCAAAAGTTTCATAGTTTGTCTTGCTTTTTCATGTACACATGCGTCGGCATGGCCTGAAAAGCCTGTTCCGGAACATCCTCGGGACCGGGAAGTGACACAGCAGAGGGTTCCGGTCCGGAAGTGGATGGGTGGAGAGAAGCGGGGGTCTCTGGGGGTCTGTGTGTGCGTAAGTGTTTGCGCAGGTAGGCGGCGAAGAGGAAAGCCTTCCCGCAAAGCGTGCAACAGTGCGGCCTGCTGTTGGAATGGATGCGCTGATGCTTCCGCAGGCCGGCTTTATTGAGGAAGCCTTTCCCGCAGCTGTCACACACGTGTGGGCGGGGCTTGACGTGCATCTTCTCGTGCGCTTGCAGATCAGCCAGCTGAGTGAAGGGCTCCTGGCAGGTCAGACACAGCAGCGGAGGAGCAGTGGGCAGCGCGGAGACGGTGGAGTCCTGTGGGGGCGAGGAGGACGAGGCGTGAAGGCTGCAGTGGCTTTGCACCTCCTCCCACGTGCCGAAGATCATGTCACAGTGCGAGCAGGAGAACTGCGGCAGGGTGCTGGGAAACACCGGAGCCGGTTCCTGCTGCGCGGAGTGCGTCCTCTCGTGCTTCCTCAAGCTGGACGACACCACGAAGGACTTGAAGCAGTGCTGGCACTTGAAGGGCCGCTCGCCGGAGTGCACTCGCCGGTGCTTGTTCAGGCTGGAGCGCTCGGCGAAGGCCTTGTCGCATTCGGTGCAGGAGAACGGCCTCAGCCCGGAGTGAACCAGCATGTGACGCCGCAGATCCCAAGAAGCCACGAAAGCCTTGTCGCATCGTTGGCACTTGTACGGCCGCTGACCGGAATGCACCCGCTGGTGGACGGCCAGATCCGCAGGCTGGCGAAACCTCTTGGGGCACTTGTCGCACGGGTAGGGCTTGAAGCCCTGGTGCGCCCTCTGGTGGCGGCGGAAGCTGGAGGGGTCGGAGAACATCTTGCCGCACTGGGGACACAGGAAGGGCTTCTCGCCGGAGTGCGTGCGGAGGTGCGACTGGTAGGAGGAGAGCTGGGTGAAGCCTTTGCCACACTGCTGGCACTGGTAGGGTTTGCTCTTGGAGTGGATGCGCAGGTGGCAGGCCAGCGAGGACGAGCGCGAGAAGGCCTTGCCACAGTCGGAGCACAGGAAGGGCTTTTCACCCGTGTGGGAGCGCTCGTGGTTCTTCAGGTCCTTCAGCTCCGTGTAGGTCTTCCCGCACTGGCTGCAGGCGTAGGGACGGTGGCCTTGGTGGTTGCGGCGATGCTTGCGGTAGACGGAGGGGTCGGCGAAGCACTTGCCGCATTCCGTGCAGAGGTAGGGCTTCTCGCCGGTGTGGGAGCGCTGGTGGACGTTGAGCTTGGAGAGGGTGGGGTAGCTCTTGGAGCAGAAGGGGCAGGCGTGGGGTCTCTCGCCGCTGTGTTGGGTCATGTGGATGCGCAGGCAGATGGCCTGCATGAAGGCTTTGCCGCAGTCGGTGCAGACGAAGGGCTTCTCGCCCGTGTGAGAGCGACTGTGGTTGCGCAGTTCCGTTTGGGTCTTGTAGGCCTTGTGGCACTGGGGACACGGGAAGGGACGCTGGGAGGAGTGGGAGCGCTGGTGCTTGGAGAGCTGCACCCGGCTGGGGAAGGTCTTGGTGCATTTGTTGCACGTGTGCGGCTGTTTGTCTTTGCCGTGCGTTGAGAGCTTGTGGCTCTGCAGAGCTGATTGGCTGCTGAAGGTCTCCGGGCAGCTCGAGCACTTGAACGTGTGGAGGGATTTGGGAGGTTTACCTTTGCCTCTTCTTCTGGTGGGGGGTCCGGGGGAGTCCTCGTCGCTCCTTGGCTCAGTTTCGGGGGGCTGTGGTGTGTACTGATCTACCGATGGTGGACTTCCGGGTTGAGGTTCGGACATCCTGATGCTGCTTGGGAGAACAAGAACAATAATTATTTGAATTAATTATCGGCATCACAAATTCATCCCTTGTCATTTTATTTTTGTATTTATTTAAAACAAGTATTACATCAATTTTTTTTAATAAATATAAATTGATTAGAACAAAGCTAGCAAAAACTAAATTAGGTGATAATTTAATGTGTCTAATAATGATGGACAACTGAAAAAAAAATGTAATTCGAAAAATACTGATTTTTTTAATGTTAAAAAAAAATCACTAATTTATTTTCTAATGTACTGATGAAGTAATGCCTAGACATTAAGTCAATATTTAAAATAAACTTTTCAATAAAATCTCATAAAAAATATCAATTTTCTAAAGAATACTGAATAACATTCTCATTGGTTTTATTTACTATGATTGTGGCTATGAAATGGAAAGTGGTCAATCGTCAACAACAATGAAAATATAAGACATAGAAAAATAATTTGTAGCTTTTGTTTTAGAAAAAAAAAAAAAAAAAAAAATAAATAAATAAACTAATAATCAAATCATATTGGGTTTCTTCTTATTTTTTAATATATACAGTAAGAAAATATCAAATACACCCTGAACTAAAACTAAAACTTATGTACTTAAAATTACACATATACAGGAATTTACCCTTTCACATCCAGCTACATTACGTCAGAAGCTGCATTGCATATTTCATTATTACATTTCTTTGATTATTTTCAATTGAATTGTTCTTCATCAACAAGTATAATTAAGGAAACAATATTTTCTTTGTAATAGGATCTTTGTGTTTATATGTAAATGCATGCAAAAATGTGTTTGTATATTGTACTGTATTTGCATATACATACTGTACTGTGCTTTTAAGAGCATTGTCAATTTTTATTCTCTAATAATGCAAAATTAAAAACAGCGTGTAAAGTCTCTGGATTTCAAGCTCGTACAGCAGAACTGACAAAAAAAATGTTGACTTTGGAATTAAAATGCACGGACTAGCCCATGATGATAAAACATTTATCCACACAGACTCTCAAGGCAACCCTGCTGCGTGCTCCGCTGAAATGGTTCCGTGTCTGTTTCCTTCGGAATCCTCTCGGTCCCGCGTGGATATTCATTCCCGCACTACAGTGGAACGCGCGAGCAATTTCTACACGAAAGAATGAAGTAGGCGGCACAAAATGTCGGCATTAGGACCTCAGGGATAATTGGAAAAACGAAATAGAAGTTTTTAAACTGACAGATCCGACGGCCAAATAAATACAATTACCCCAGGAACACCATCCACGACAATAATCACAACCACGCAAGAGCACGAGAGAGTGAGAACTGACAATTTGATCGAAACTACGCGGTTGCAGAATGATGCGTGACACAAAATGGCTGGCTTTAGGACCGCTAAACACACGCAGCGATCGGCCGCCGCGGTCTCAAAACACCCGGCTTTGTCACAACACAACCGCACATGTGTCCCCAGATAAAGAGAGTTGTTTTTAACGACCTACCGTTTTGCGATAAGCGGGGTGTTAAGAGTCGCGATCGCTGGGTTCACACGATGCACGGCGGCTTTAGGACCATGCCGACATTAGGGAGCCAAAGCCCGGCACTTCATGACTTCCTCTCCCGCTCCCGGGCTCTGTAATCACGGAGATATGATTTTATCCCAATGAAGATCAATCAAGCCGCCTCGTTTCTGATGCTTTATCCGAGGTGGAGACGTGGACAATCCACGGTGAGTGAAGAATATAATGGGTGGAGAGAGAGTGACACGTGGGAGGGGAAATTATGAAGCATTAGTGGACGAGAAATACGAGAAAATATATAGGGGGATAACTGACACACGTATATAATAGATAAACAATGGTAAAAACTATATATAATTATTATAATGTATATATAAGGTGAATGGGGTCGATGTAAAAATAAAAAAATAAAACTTTTTTTTCTGTAAACAAAAGGAAATAGTTTTATTCGGAATATATTTTAGGAATGTTTCACCACAAAAGGTCTTACAGTTTTTATCAAAAGTCTACATGAAAGATTTTATCTTAGTTTTTAGAAGTTTTATTGAACGTGTTTATCTGTTGTGTGTATAATACTATTTATTGTCTGTTATAAAACCATTTGCTTCTGAATTGTTCTAAAATGTGAAATTGAACATTGAACCATATCGCCATTAATATAGCCATGTAAAAACAAACACATCCAAATAGATATTTTATTATCTATCGGAAGATGCATGAATATGTAATTTGTAGTTTATATTTTAAATTGTATTACATGTTTAATTAATTTATTACTTTCATAGTTGTTTCATATATGCTCAAGATAACTTGCAACTTTGATCTTTGCAGAATTGAGATTTATAAGAGAAAAGGAAATGTATAATTTACTTTATAGTTTGGTTTCAGATGTTTTAAATCAAAGCTACAGAACTATTGTTATATTATTCTGACTGTTGACAGCTAAATCGTTTACGTAAAAGCCTAAATCGTTTTGTTGTGACCGGTTCAAGTACGGATTCCTTTGGCTGATGCACATTTCCTGTTTCCTAGCAACAGCAGCCGGAAGTGAGTTGAGCGGTATGGGGCCAAGACAATTGGTAAAGAAGGGGGACCAACACGCCCGTCCTGTAACTAAAATGAAGTGAGCGTAATGCCGGCGGTACATGCACCGGCACCGCTCAGGGAGTCTGGGAGTCCGGTATGTGTGATCAACTGTGTGTGCCGATGTGTCCTTTTTTTGTTAAGTTTGAATTAGCCGCAATGGCTAGTACGCAAATGCTAACCAGATCGTCAAGGAATTCGATGCTGATGCTCCTGCTTCTCCTGAATAACAATGCTGCTTTAATTGTGATGCTTTGTAAAACCGAATTGTTGTTTTCTGTACGTGAAAACAACGTATAAAGCGCGATTTGATGCGTTGATTACGTCACTGCCAAGCTTGTAGTTAGCTGTCCGGCTAATGTCCTAGGAAAGTGTTTACTGTGTAAACAGCTTCATTGTGCGCGAGGCAGCCCGTCACACACCCGCTGGAAGCCTTATTTCGTCTTTAAATGTCGGATTTAATGCCCCAGAACGGGCATTTTAGATCATATTAGGACTCATCTGACTTGCTGTCTATTTCTATTTCCTGTAAATGTTTCCCTTTTTTAACTAGAAGTCTGACTATCATTTTTACAATTAAAAACAATTTCAACATGACATGTAGTATAATTTAGCTGATGAGGTGTCTTGAGTAAACAAAGCATAGTGCTGACAGTACGCTAAAGAAAAGCATAGTAATTGTTTGCACTTTTTTTGTTTGTGCTGAGATGTTATATCAATTTAATGCATTTTTCTCTCTGTCGCAGGTTTTATCCAGTGCCTGGACTCGTGTTTGCCTAATGCATTTCCAACACAACAGAATGTACTCTCACGAAATCAATTAAATGTTGCCTTTACAATCAGACCCCTCGGATAGACTGGATTTTATAACTGCGCAGGGAAGGATTTTGCTGCATGGTGACCAAGGAAACCTCTCTCTCGCCGCCTTCTGTCCTAAACTCATTGTAATTCCAGGGCTATGCAGGAGCCAGGGCTAGTGTATGCCAACATGCCCAGTCTTTTGGAGCAAAGGGACACTTACCAGTTCGACGCGGAACGCAAATTCAAATGTGAGGAGTGTGGCCGGGGCTACAGACACGCCGGCAGTCTGGCCAACCACAGAAAAACGCACGACGTGGGCTCGTTCCAGTGTCACATATGCTCCAGGAAGCTCTCCAACGCATTGTCTCTCAAGAGCCACCTGCGCATCCACCTTTCCAGAAAGAAATACTCCTGCGCGGACTGCGGGAAAGCCTTTCGCCTGGCCACTCAGCTGGCCACCCACCAGAAGATCCATCGCAATAAAAGCTCTCCGCTGAATGTTTCCGGAAGCAGTCGCATCGGGGGAGATTTCAAAGAGGATTTGCTGGCGCTAGACGGGGTGGACTTTGACATCATGCCTGACTTACACCCAGACATGAAGCTGAACCTGGCTCCCATCAGCAACGGCTCGGCGTCCTCGCACGTTCTAGACTCCACTCCAGAAAGCGAAGGCGATGGAGACAAGCCGTATAAATGTAGCTTGTGTGATAAGAGATACAGGCATCACGGCAGCCTCGTCAATCATAAAAAAACGCACGAGATGGGAATCTACGAGTGTTCGGTGTGTTTCAGGAAGTTCAACAACCGGGCGACGCTCAGCACTCACCAACGCAGCCACGGGAGAACCAGAGCGAGCGCCGGTCCGCAGACATGTGATGATGATCGGGACGCCAAACCACAGCCGGCCCGGCACAGCTTGCCACGGAACGGCGTCCTGTTCTGCCATCTTTGTCAGATCGCGTTTGTCAACAACGACGAGTTCGAAAGTCACATTCTGCTCCACAACTCCGCCTCGGTTTCCTTCGAGGTGGACGATAACGTGTCCGAGGAGAAGTATTTCCATTACGACGACAGCGTCACGCACACACCGAAATCCAACGCCTCCACCGACTCCTCCCCTCTGGATCCGCTACTTGACAAATCGGTGAGCTTCGACCAATCGGAAGCCGTGGCTGAACACAGCAGCATGTATGAAGCAAGTCCTTTCAACGATCACTCGTTCACCATAAACGCTCAGGGACAATCTGTCGCGCCAGACCTCAGAACCAACAGTATTGACCTCAACATCAAGCTAGAAGACGGCGAGGACTCGGATCGCCGCTTCAAGTGCGACATCTGTGGGAAGAGCTACCGGCACGGAGGCAGTCTGATCAATCACAAGCGCTCGCATCAGACGGGAATCTTCAAGTGCTCCATCTGTCACAAGAGCTACCCTCACCTAGCCGCCCTGAGGAGCCACATACGCATCCACAAGGGGAGACCCTCGTCCCTGCTGGCCAGCTCTGAGGGGGATTGGCTGTCCTCCGAGCCGCTGACCCACGACCAGCAGGGCTTTTCCTGTCATGATGGCGACATGAGTGGCTTGCTGGACTTTCCTCAGGGCCTGGTGGATGCCGTGATGCCTAAACATGATGGGAACAACCCCAAAGCTGCCGACTTCCCCGAGCAGTTTGGCGATTCCTTTCCGATGCACCTACCTCACGGCGAACCCGTCATGGAGAGACACATGTGCGCCGATTGCGGGCGGACGTTCGGTGACATCGCCGGGATCAAATCGCACATGTGTCCTCACTTGAACCAGCAGTATCAGAGCATGATGAACGGTTCCACTCACATGGACTTCACAGACTCCAAGCCACGTTTTTTAGACGAGGAGGTTGATTTCGAAGGACAGAACTTTCAGCAGAACTTTCACAATGTTAACGACAGTATAGGCAACGGTGAAGCCAAATCTGAGTGCGAGGATAGTGACGAAGAGGATGATGGGGAGATGTACCAGTGCTCTATCTGTGGGAGCCACTACACCAGCTTGCATGAGCTGAGGAGCCATCTGGAGAATCACACTCAGTCTGGCGTCTCCACTGGACACGAATCGTCGGCCTTTTCGGCTTTTGAGGTCAAACCAGACGAACCCTGCGAGACTCCGCAAGGCGAGTGCGGATTGATCATCTGCAGCACGTGTGGAGAAAGCTTCGCCAAGCAGCAAGACCTCCAGACGCATCAGCTTTTGCATAACAATCCTGAAGGTGGTCCACCAGAGCAGACCAAGCAAGAAATCCAGACCATGCTGAAGCCGAAAGTAGAAATGGAGAGTGTTATTTGTGGGAAGTGCGGCATAAGCTGCAGTGATCTTTATCACCTGGAAACGCACATCTGCACGGGACAGAGAGGCGGACAGGAAGTTGAGATTACAAATGAAAAGTCCCTGCTGAGAACTGCTCGACTGGAGCCGCTGCAGGCTGGTCCAGATGTTGGAGAGCAGCTGTTCAGGTGTGACCAGTGCGGACGCTCCTACAGACACGCCGGCTCTCTGCTCAACCACAAGAAGTCTCACAAAACCGGAGTGTTCCGCTGCTATGTCTGCCAGAAGCGCTTTTATAACTTGTTGGCCCTGAAGAATCACCAGAGGTCACACTTTGATGTTAAAAAGTAAGTCTTTCTTGCCTTACTGATGCTTACTAAAACGTTAAATATGCTAATTGTAATGCTTTTTTATTTTGGAGGCCTGTTTACAACACGTTTTTCAAAAATGCATTTAATTATAATAAGAGTTTAATAAGTGTTTTTTAAAACAAGATGCCAATTTCACTATTCGAACCGAAAGTTTTCATGTTGTTGTTTTTTTAATGCCGGTAGACTAACGAGAAAGGTTCTTTTGTTCTTGTGCGTAAAGGTCAAAGTTTCCACAAAGTGCAACTTTGTTTACTTGGCGCACAACCCAGTCTCGCTTGCTTAGCCAGTACGTATTTGCGTTTTCCTTTGTTTACTTTGTTAACTGTGCAATAGTGTCTATATCGTTTGAGCTGTTGCTACGTTAAAATTTCTTTCCGGTTGGAAACCGTTTGTAGATGTTACAGTACAATCACTATCTTCTCATCAAAAGGACAATCATTGTTTCTAAGCACCGTCTTGTGTTCTGGAGTGAGATTGCATGTCACTTGGCTAATGTACAGTAAACAATATGTGTGAACACCACTTACATTTAGAAACTTTGGCATTATAAAGGTACAGTATATGATACAGTGTAGGGCTTGGCGATTATTTGAAACATAATCAAAATTTATAATCAAAACTTACAATTGTTGACATTTTTCCAGGTCGATTATTTTCCATTTAAGAACTTTTGGATGTGAAGGCATGTGACTTGAATCATGTGATCCACGCTCCACTTGTGGAGCGAGTATGTAAATATATATTTAGATCTAAATATTGAATCTAAGTATATTTATTTAGAAGAGAACTGCTCATTTTCCATGCTATTAGNACACCGAATGGTACGGAGCTCCGGCTAAAACGATGCTCTCACCTAGCCGCCATCACCACGCCCCTCTTAATATCTTTTAATGTCGATATATTTTTTGTACAAAACTTGTTAGTGAAATATGAGGGGAAAAATATAAATGAATAAAATAATCGTTCATTAATCGTAATCGTGTTAAAATATTCAATTAATTGAGATTTAGATTTCTGGCATACTGGCGGCTCTACAGGAGCGAAAAAAACAGCGCCATTCTGGGAGAATACAAGCATATTTTATATTTTGGAAGCAAGATACTATACATTTTTTACCGGTTTTGTTATTTACCCTTCATCACTGTTTCTATGTTGTACCATCTCTCTGTTGCTGCTGTAAACAAAAGAAATTTCCCCTTGTGGGATAAATAAAGTCCGTCCTTCATATATCTGTCAAATAATGTTCCAAATACTGTTTCCCTTTCCGACAGACATAGTTGCACAGAATGCGGCAAAGCGTTCAAAATGCACAAGCAGTTGCTGAACCACCAGAGAGTCCACGAGGAGAACAAGGCCAAGATCGAGGAGCTCAACAAGCAGATCCAGACGCTCCTACAGATGAGCGGGAAGGCCTCAGGAAGCGGAGTCCAGGCGCGCAAGTCCAGCCGAAAGAAAGTCGGCCGCCGTCTTCACAGCGACCAGACGGTCCAAAAGCAGCCCGAAGCCCCGAGTCCCAGCGACCCGCGTCCTTTCGTCTGCAACCAGTGCGGGAAGAGCTACCGTCACGCCGGAAGCCTGGTCAACCACAAGAACTCGCACAAGACGGGTGAATACTACTGCGCTCTGTGCAACAACACCTACTCCAACCAGCTGGCCATGAAGAACCACCTGCGCCTGCACTTTGCCGTCAAAAGACACCGCTGTCAGGTCTGCGGCAGAGCCTTCCGAGGAAACAAACAGCTGCTGAACCACATCTGTTCGGCCAAGAGAAAGAGCGCCACAGTCAAAGCAAAAGTCCGCGGCAGGAAACCCAAAAACGACTTGAGATGCAAGAATTGCCGCCTGGTGTTTCCCGATGCCGAACTCCTGTCAGGACACAGGTGTGGAGACGCACACGCCTCGGCCTCAAGCCTGACAGGAAGTGGCGTCTTGCACGAAGAGCGGCCTTTTAAATGCGACGTGTGCGGGCGCAGCTACCGGCACGCGGGCAGCTTGTTGAACCACAAGAACACTCACAAGACAGGCCACTTCTCCTGCGCCTACTGTGCCAAGCCGTTCTCCAATCCCATGGCTTTACGCAACCACACACGCATTCACACGCAGAAGAAGAAGTTCGTCTGCCCCACCTGTGGCAAAGCTTTCCGGCTCTCCAGTATTCTCCACAACCATCAGAAGATCCACACGCGCGGCGTCAGCCATTATAGCTGCCAGACGTGCGGCAAACACTTCCAGGGAAGGTCGGGGCTGAAAAGACATCGCTGCTTCCAGAACGACAAGCCAGGATCTTCGGCCAATCAGGATGGTGCGGTCAAGTGCTACACGTGAGTTCTGTTTCCTTCTTTCTTTTTTAAATCTCTTCACATGCTGGGCTTATAATAATAACTAGAGCTGCACAATTCTGGATAAAATGAGAATTGTTATTTGTTTTTGCTTAGAATATAGATAAATGTAGAACAGGTTGTCAAACAGCAAATAACACATTACTCTTTGCTTTAAATTTAAATAAATGTAATGTAATGTAAAGGTAATGATCTTTTGTAATCCTTTTTATATCTGCATTTAAAAGGTCTTTTTATATCTATATTTTGTTTTTGGACCTGTCGTGGTGGGATCTGCTTTGGAATTGGTTCGCTTTGACCAATCAGAGCAAGAAGTCATAAGATTTGTACTTGAGCCGAATAGATTTGAGTGCTAGACAAATTGAATCAGATTAGTGGCAAAAATATCAAATGTAAATTTCTAAGAAACGAACAAAAATGCTTCACAATAACGTTTTTTTTGCTTGCATTCTTCACGTTTTCGTTTGAAGCATTTTTTTTCCCGCTTGTTTCCTTTTTTCAAAAAGGAAATGAACAAAAAAAATTTATAGCATGAAAAAGTTTTGAACAAAGTGTGTAGATTGCAAGCGGGAAAAAAAAACTAACAAAAATGTGAAGCATTGTGTCTTTGAATTTCATCTTTGATCATGTTGGCACTAATCTGAATCCACACAACTCGCGCTGCACATACACACACACACACACACACACACAGGTTTTTTTACAAACACAAATATTTTCATATTTTCATATTAGGGGTGTCAGAATTTCAATTCATGCTCAATCTCAGTCATCATATTCAAAAAGCTTGAAACTCCTTTTTCACTGAAGTCTCTGGTGTGCAAGTATTATGGGTTTCAAGTGAGTTAAAAAAACTTGAGTTTTAGGCGTTTAATTAACTCCAAAGTAGAACTTGTGATACTCTCCACGTGCAATATGGTTATTTTGTGTAAGTTTCTTAATGACTGACAATATTTTTGCATTAATTTGATGACAAAAAAAGTTATTGTTGCATTATAAACATTTTTACATTGTAGTGTGTGGTACATTGCGAACAAAGGTCAGATATCATTATATTGCATAAATGTCTTAAAACGGCATAAATTGTGCTTTCAAATTTTTCTTTTTTAAATTGAGAATCAAATCGAACCATGACTTTAGATTCGAAAATGTAATCGAATCGAGAATTTGGAGGATCGTGACACTCTTACTTGATAATCCCATAGAAACACTGTTATTTCGAGATCAGACGAGTTTGGCTGAATCATAAAAGAATCGTGAATTATTTTATTGGCGAGGGGGAGTGAATGGAGATTGCGATGTTTTACCGATGAATTGTGCATCTGTAACTGACCACTCTTTGCTCCTCGCAGGTGTGACCAGTGCGGCCGCTCCTACAGACACGCCGGCTCCCTCCTCAACCACAAGAAGTCTCACTCGGCCGACCTCCTGCACTGCACGCTCTGCCTCAGAACCTTCGCCAACACCCTGGATCTGGAGAGTCACTCGCGCATGGCTCGCCACTGCTGCCCGGACTGCGGCAAAACCTTCTGCGAGTTCTCCCACCTCCAGAGCCACATGGAGGTGCACAACAAGGCCCTGCCGTACTACTGCGGCCCGTGCCAGCAGAACTTCCCCAACGCCGCCAGCTTCCAGCAGCACCAGGAGCTCCACGCCAACTCCCAAGACTTCCACCCAAAGATCAGCTCGCCCTTCAACCAGCAGTTCCCCGGCCCACAGGACGACCAGGAGAGCCTGGAGGACAGGGAGGAGAAGAGCCACGTGTGCGAGCACTGCGGACGCACCTACCGCCACGCCGGCTCGCTGCTCAACCACAAGAACAGCCACAAGACCGGCTCCTTCTTCTGCAGCGTCTGCCAGAAGGAGTTCTCCAACCTGATGGCCCTGAAGAACCACCGGCGCATCCACACGGAGCCCAAGCGCTACCAGTGCTTGGAGTGCGGCAAGGCCTTCCGGGTCTCCACGCAGCTCATCTGCCACCGCCGCATCCACACCAAAGAGAAGCCCTTCTCCTGCCTCTTCTGCGACAAGAGCTTCTCCAGCAAGTCCAACCTGCGACACCACCAGAAGATGCACCAGAGCTCCCAGCAGGCCTACCAGCCGCCCTACAGCATGGACTCCGCTGCGTTCCTGGGTCTGGGTGTGGAGCAGTTCTTCTGAGGAACACGTTGGTGCCAATTATGGTAAAACATCAGGTTTTTTTTTTTACATCAAATCTATTCGTCTGCTCGAGCTGTGTGGATTCAGATTAGTCCCAACCTGATCAACCATGAATTTCAAGGACACGATGCTTCACATTTTGGTTTGCTTTTTTTATTTTTCGCTTGCAACGTGTACACTTTTTTTTCCCGCTATAAATGTTTGTTCATTTCCTTTTTGAAAAAAGGAATCGAGCGAAAGCGCAAAAAAAAAATTCTTCAAACCTAAACGTGAAGTACGCAAGCAAAAAATAAAAAATGTAATTGTGAAGCATTTTCGTTCATTTCTTATACATTTACGCTTGATATTTTTGGTGCTAATCTGATTTGTCTAGCACTCAAATCTATTCGGCTCAAGTACAAATCTTTTTGGCACTTTTGAAAAAAAACATCCGTTTTTTTTTTTTT
>SOMO01000415.1:5973-17088 GCA_028128575.1 Paedocypris carbunculus
CTTTTATTGCTGATAAAAGTTTCGTTGTGCAAATACTAAAAACGAAAACAGATATTTTTTTCCCCCAAATCAGGCATTGCCAGACTCTTATAGAAGAGTTATAGTTGTGTAAGGGTTTACAAGATTTGCTGCTTTTTGTTAATTATTATTATTTTTTCTTCTGTGTGCAGAGCATGTTCGAGGTGATTACCTCCGAAATCTCATACCTGCGATCTCTTCGTGTGCTGATCGAGAATTTTATGGAGTCAAGTGATTTAAATGAAACTCTCATTGTAAGGGACAAAAAGACCCTGTTCTCAAACATTCTACGCATTCAAGAGGTTAGCGAGAGGTGAGTGGAGGAACTGAATAGCTCAGACAGAGTTGCCTGAAACACAAAATTCAAATAAATTCAAATGTGATTTTGTCAAAAAAAAAAAAAAATATACAAACAAATTTTACAGCATGGTTCAGTTGTGCTGATGCTCAATGTTATTTACGGCTTTTTAAACATTTTAGTTAGCTTTTCTCATGTCCGAGTGTGACTTCTGCTTGCATATATTCTTCATTCATATACTGTTTCATTTTTGGAAGGTTTTTGAAAGACCTGGAAGAGCGACTTGATGAAGCTGTTGTGATTTCTGATATTTGTGACATCATTCACTATCACGCCCAGCACAATTTCCCTGCTTACATCGACTACGTGCGAAACCAGGTTTATCAGGAAAAGATATACACATCTCTAATGTAAGTTCTTCTCAATACTCATTTTGTGTTTCTTTTTTGTGTTGTTTTTGGCTTTTCTGATTTTTTTTGCTTCGTAAACCTTCCTATGAAACAGGCAGACAAACTCTCCGTTTGCCAGTGTAATCGGTCGACTTCAGGAGTCACCCAGATGTCAGCGACTGCCCTTCATGTCCTTCCTGCTGCTGCCTTTCCAACGTATCACACGCATTAAAATGCTCATCGAGGTGGACACATTTTTATTTAATTTTCTTAATTTTAGAATTTTTTAGAAGTCATTTGCACATGTTGTTTCTATTATGATTAAAAAAATGTTAAAACAAAAAGCGAAAAATAAAGAAACAAAGAAATTAGTTTCTTAGAAATTTTCTTTGGAAATGTTTTGCTCTAATCTGATTCCATATAAATCTGCATGGATATTTTTGGATGATCTAAAGCTTTGAATACATTCAATTTCTAGCTTTATATTATGTTATTTCCTTTTTTATTTAGAACATTTTAAAGAGAACGGAAGTTGGGACTGAAAAAGAACGGACAGCATCCAAAGCACTGGACTCTTTGTCTAAGGTAAATGCCTTTCCTCGCAAATGTCCTCACTAAAATTCTCTGCCCTACTGTTCTATACTTCCAAACCATTAGAGATGAAGATAATTGGAAAAGACTGGAGAGAGTGGAAATACATCATTAAATTCAAGTTAGGTCACTGAGGAAAGCAAACATTTAATATAATAAAAATATGTTCTATAGATGTGATCTCAAGTATGGAAAAATCATGGTTGTGTTGCACAAAAGATTGAAAAGACAATTTAAAAATCGAGCAACGGTTTGTTTTTGTCAAAAATAGGTCAAGGATTGTAATTTTTTTGCTACCAATTTATAGAGAAATCCAAGTACAGTAAATATTTTTACACATTGCTGTAATAACTGAGAGAAGTTGAACTTTAAAACAGATTAAACGAAATCATGGTTTTAAGAGTGAAACTGATGGAAAGTTTCAAATATGACGTGGTTCTCTCAAAGTTATTCCGCAACACACAGAGGCGAAAAAAAGGCTGTTATGTTTCAAAAATCTGAAAAAATGAAACCGCAAAATTGTTTTTGTGTTGTTGGTTGTAATGATAAATGTGATAATATGTGCTTCACAGATCATAGAAGAATGTAATACTCAAGTTGGAAAAATGAAGCAGATGGAGGAACTAATTGAGATTAATGGAATGCTGGAATTTGACAAACTTAAGGTGAAGATTATTTTTACATGGATTCATTCCCAGATTTTCACTGTACCACAAACTAATAAATAAATAAAAATTAAAAAAATAGTACCTGTATGTATACAGCATGCTTTTTAAATTTTGGAATAGAAGCAGGTTCGTTTCATCCAGGTTTTCAGCATTGCTTTTTTTATATCCTTACTCCAGGCCTTGCCAATTATCTCTCAAACCCGTTATTTGGAGAAGCGAGGAGAGTTGCAGGAAATAAGCAGAGGAGGAACCTTCTTGCATCTACGGACCAGACTGTCTCCTGTCTACCTCTTTCTTTTTAATGACCTGCTTGTCATTGCCAGCAAAAAAAGGTAGGAAAACCTTCGCCAAAGGGTTTATTGTGCCGCCTGCGGTTGTGTGAATTTGATCTCGCGTGCTTCTTAATTTAATTTGACCCACATTTTGCCCTGCAGCTCTGAGCGATATGTGGTCCTGGATCATGCCCATCGCTCCCTGGTTCAGGTGCAGCCGCTAGTGGAGGACGCATCTGCAGTCAACCTGGAGCACTGCTTTTATCTGACGCTTCTGGAGAACCATCAGGGACGCCATCTGGAGAGAATTTTCAAAGCTTCCACACAGTGAGTAGATGTATAAATAAACAGTGTTCTGTTCAGTTTGCACATTCTTGATATGTTTGTGCACGTTTGCTTGAAATATGCTGCATGGCTGGGAGACTTAGATGGAAGCAACTGGAAAGCAGCCAAGGCACTTTGGGATAATTCTTGTAGCTGCCTCTGTAAGAAAAGATTGTGATGATGATAAGAATTTGACTTTAAAAAGGGGATTGTGCAAAATAAAAAAAGGGGTTTCTTATTCCTGTAAAGTACCTGAATAAATAACCAGAAGTTTCTTCTGCGATGGAAACACACAATTGATGAATGAAAACTGCATCTGAAATTAGATTGGCCTTTCTGATTTTTTAGTCATCTTGTGAAATGACATTAGAGGAGGAGTTGATTTTTTTTTTGGTAAACAAATGTGTGCGTAAAATATCAGTATTGTCATACTTTCAAATAATGTGTAAAGTGTTTGCATAGAATAGACCTTGCTGTAAATATACATTACCGGTATAAAAAATAATGATGTCCTAAATTGCATGTGGTACATTTTCTTAGTCCATAAATCATCCTCATACAGAAGATAGAAGGAAAGTAAGAAAAGTGAGGTGAAGGCCATACATTTCAATTCACTGGATATTGAATACATTATATCAATTTTATTTTAACTGGGAGTTACTGTGAGAAAAAGCTCAGCAAGTTTAGTTTAATGCTTGGCTATAAGGTAATGTAAATCACTAATAAACGTATACGTATAAATGCCAATCTGAAAAATGCAGTTATGTACCATGTCAAAAATATCAGGTGATCAGCAAATATATAAAACGTTAATTATTCCCCTGAGATCATGTTTAATTATTATACACTGTACACTGTATCGGTGTAGCAGTTTAACTGGATCTGTGCCGACCACGCATCTGCCAAAACGAAGACGATCGATGCAATACAATTCAAGAAAGTTCATTTTGCCACGTGACTGGAAAGATTTAAGGATGTTGATATTATGACATCATGAAACTACAATTTCCTTATTTTCTTAGATCCGACCTGCACAGGTGGCTAGCAGTGTTCCCAAATCCCAATGACACCAAGAAGGATCAAGAGGAAGTCATATATGAGGACTGGGGTGAGTGTGTGTGACGGATGGATCAGTTGGTGTCAAAAAAAGTTTTAATCTGTCTTTTTTGGGCCCAGATTGTCCACAAGTTCAGTGTGTGGAGCAGTATGTAGCGAACCAATCAGATGAGCTCAACCTGGAGGCCACAGAAATCATCAATGTTGTTCGCAAAACCACCGAAGGTGTGTGTGTCTGTGTTTTTCTGGAAGACGGTGTAACAGTGTTGAGTGTTTTGTTGATCACACTCCTTTTCCTTCCTGCAGGATGGTATGAGGGGATTCGTCTATCCGATGGACAAAAAGGCTGGTTTCCCGTGAAGAATGTACTGGAAATTACCAACGAACATGTTCGGAGAAGAAACCTAAGAGAACGCTACCGGGTTATTCAGGCCGCTGCTATAGTCGCCAACAAAGCTCGGAGTATGTCGTAGCGACAAAAGTGGTCGGACACATGGAAAAGTCTTTAAATGGAGACAGACTATTAAACTGCAAAAATCTGACACAATCCTACTGCTGACGACAAGTCTTCTACTGGTTTTCGGATGTTTTTAAGAAGTTTGTTCTATAGGAATTTTAAGCAAAGGACACGTGAAAGCAAATGTTGTACGATTTGAATCCAGTACAATTGATTTCATTCGCGTGTGTCCAAAATGTTCCAAAATAGTTCAAATAGTTTTTGATCTCCGTGTACTTGGTGTGTGCGTGACTGTGTGTGTGTGTGTGTGTGTGTGTGTGTGTGTGTAGCACTTTTGTTGTTTTGATGGAGCTTCAGAAATTCCAGTTTATCAGGTTGATTTAAATGGTGCCAGTTGGTAAACATATCACATGCTTTAATCCTGTAAGTGGATAAGGAAAATAATGTGGCGTGTTGGGGATGAATGAGACGTTGTTCATAGACCAGCATGGTTAGTTCATCATTGTTCAAGCAGTCTATGAATGTCTAATGAGTGCAAATCTTACCCAGTTATAGTAAATGGTTTTTATTCTGTTTGCTGTTTTTATTCTGTTAACTTTATGGATAACTCGATTTTAACAAACTCACCCGGTGTCTGTAAATGTTATGAGATATGAATATTTTATGGAGCACGAGAGAAGTTCACTAAAAGTGCACTGTATCATCATTTCACCTAAATAACAAATTTGCCTTTATTATCATTTTTTTTTTTGCCACACAGATGATGACGATGTTAGGTGGGATGTTGACACTGCCCTTTTTACATGAAAACAAACATGACCAAATGATTTGATTGTCAGTCGAGTTTATTGTGATCGCTACTCCGTCTATTAATGGTGATCAAAATGTAAGAACTATTGTATTGAACATGAGGTAAGTTTTTAAAATGTATACAAACGCATATGCACTTCAATACATAGACGTTTACGTTTAGTTTATTTACACATAACTAACTTAAAAATAACTATGCACACTCAAGACAGACAAAAAAGAATGAAACAACAGAACAAATGTTTATTGTTTTATTTAACAATGACTTTGAAGCAGTATTGTGAGATAAAACTGTAAAAACGGTTGTGATTGTTCGCCGTTTGCTATGTTTAGATCACAGCATACTTTCGTCTTTTTATAGTTGAAAGCAACACATTTTTAGTTAAGGTTCAAATAATGTATTTTAGTATGTTTAGGAGCTTGACCACATAATTCAGCGGACATTCTTAAGTTATGTGTCATACTAAAAGTAGGTTAACAAATGTCACCACAGTTCACTTATGATAATAAATTAAAAATGTAATAGCTTAATTTAAGGGTGAATCAACTTTGGGTGTTTTCTTTTACACATTTAATTTTGTTAGTATTGCACGTGAAATTTAAAACGTGAAAAAATGCAAAATACTGAAAACTGAAAAGCATTGGTATTCTGAATACTAAACATCTAACTTGAGTTACTGGCGCCACCTGGCGGAAACTAGGCGTTAATGCACTGCAATGGCAAAGTTAATTTAATTGCTCAAAACACAGAACTTTTCAAGCTTTAGACCAGGAAAAGGCATAAAGGTGTAAGAATTCTTAAAAAAAAATCATAAGCTATTGACGAAATCCTTTTTCATTTCATGCTTTCAACTGAAAGTAGAAAAGTCAGTTTTGGATTAAAAGAAAAAAAGACACTTTTATTTTGGTAGAAGTGTCGCTTCCGGTTGCTGCGGACGTCGTAGCCTAGAGCGGCATCTGGGAAGTACCATTCCCGTCCGTTTTGCATTTACAGAATAACGATAGATCACCTGATCTGAAAAAAATGGCTGGCCGCGTAAGTGTTTTTGTTTAATTTTTGACTCGTTAACCGGTTAAGCACAGAGAGTAGATCATTTTAAAACACTATTGAAGACTTCATGTATGAAGTTCACTGATATACGGAGCGTTTGCCAACGTCATTTACGTTCCGTCAGTACCGGAAGACAAAACTAAAAGTTTTAGTTTTGACAGAATTTAATAGAAGCATATGCTGAGCGGTTTCACTTAAAAAATACCTTGTATAAATAAAATGTATTATTATTATTAATAATAAATTAATATTTATGAAGTTGAATATAGCTCAACTCTGGAACACTGTGGAGAAGTTCTTGACAACATTCTTGACCATATTATTGTTGTCAGTAGTTATTAATCTAATACAGTGAAATGGTGTGTTATTCAGAAGTCTGTAATTACTCACAACATTGAGTCAATCGTTTGTTAATACTATGGATTTTGAAGGCTTGGTTTGTGATGGTTTATCGAAATTGACCAAAAACTTCTTTGAATGGAATGTAAGTCTTTTTTCGTCTTTCTACCTGCTTAAGTATAACAAAGGCATCCTAATCTTTGATAAGCACAGTCCTGTAGCTTTGTTGATGCGCATTAATGGCTTTTAACATTGTCAACCGTTCAATTCTGTTACATCGCTTTGAACACATCGGCCATGCTCCACTCTTATTTTTAGAACCGGTTTTTCTCTGTAGTCATGAATGTTTCCTCCTCTGACCATACCACTGCTATGTGTGGAGTACCACAGGGCTCAGTTCTAGGTACACTTTTATTCTCCTTTTTTTCCGTTTCGATTAGGCAAGTATAATGTATCAAATGATGTATCAAACTGATGATCTGCAGCTTTTCTATTGGATTGACACTGCTGACTTGTGTCAGAATGCTTTAAGGATAAATAAACTGGCTTGCCAGCAACTTTCTTAATTTAAATAACAAGAATTGTGAGTTTATTGCCTTTGGCACTGACCAATGTTCGCTTATCTTTCCGCCCTTCTCTCACAACTCTCTTGTTAGAAAACCTTGGAGTATTTGACAGTCTCCGTTTATCAACTATGTCTGCTGAGAAAGGTTGAGCCGCTTCTTAGTCGCCATCCTAGAACAAGTTATTCACGCTCTATATACTGACAGTAATGTTTCTTTTCTTACTCCTCCGCAGTCAATACATGAAGCAGCTACTCAGTTGACCACCTCAAAAAATGCTGCAGTATCTTCTCTGTTCTCCGTTCCCTCCACTAGCTGCCGCTGGAGATGCACACTAGGTTTAAGGTTTTAACCTTTGCTTTAAAGGCGTTTCACCAAACTGCTCTTCAATACGTATGCGACATGATTTACACTTGCGATTCTCGTGGATTTTACAAGTTATTTGCTCTTATTGCTTTTCTTGCTTTGTTCAACATTTAAAGATAAAATTTGATTTTATCATGAATCATTTTCAATGCCTGTACCTTTTCTTTTTTTTTTTTTTTTTTTTAAAGATTTAGCTTCTTTAGTTTTTTTTAGTGTGTTTTCTGCCAAACTAATGAATATAAACATTTCTCTTTTGAATCACAAAACCAAACGTGTTTCCTGAAAGGGCAGAGGGAAATGTTTCTACGTTTTCTATGTGTGTTTACCAAAAAAAAGTTAATAGCAGATGATTTTGAGACTGAAACTATTAGACGGTGGAAAAATGGAGGAAAAAAAAACATGAACTGGTACTGTACAGAACTGAAAAAGCTGATTTCAGTGGAAAAACAAGTCTCTATAACCGTTTAACATTGAAACTACTTTTTTTTCACTGAACTATGAATCTCATTCAAGTTATTATGGGAAATATTGATGCATAAAAGATTGAATACAAGTAAAATAATAAAAGTTGAAAAGATCAAATGAATGAATTGAGAATGCAGGTCAAGGATGTGGAATGGCATTTTTCAGATAAACGGAGACAAAATAAGGGTGCTTGAAAGACGACTCACATTCAAAGTCAATGGAAAATAAAATCTTTGAAAGTAACTAAAATTCAAGGAATAAGGATAAGCATAAGGGTTAGTAATTATTTATATCCCCAAAAACGATACAAGGACATACATTTAATAACGGTTATTCTATGCCAAACCGATGACTAATTAACGATGAAAAACGGAATAATAAGACAAATAATTTTTGACTCCAACTCTCTTGTTCTGTGTGCAGGTGATGCAGGCAGCAAAATGTCCGACAGACGAACTGTCCCTCACTAACTGTGTGGTCGCTAGTGAAAAGGACTTCAAATCTGGACAGTGAGTTTTTTTGCGTTAAGTATTAAATATGACAGATGTGATCAAGACATTTATTTGATAACACTGACTGTACTTCTTTAAGGCATTTGACCATTAAAACTACACCAACCCAGAAGTTTGTCTTTACTGTAAAAACCCACTCCAGTGTGGTGCNGACATTTATTTGATAACACTGACTGTACTTCTTCAAGGCATTTGACCATTAAAACTACACCAACCCAGAAGTTTGTCTTTACTGTAAAAACCCACTCCAGTGTGGTGCCTGGAACCATTGCCTTCAGTCTTCCTCAGGTACGTCCCATAGCCCAAANCCCACTCCAGTGTGGTGCCTGGAACCATTGCCTTCAGTCTTCCTCAGGTACGTCCCATAGCCCAAAACCCAGGGTTTACTAATATGTTCACATTACAATTCAATTGGCACATTAGATGTCTAGTAAAATCAATAGTATTGTAGGTAAGCATGCTTGTTTCTTACTGTTCTTCACTTGTATTGCTTTTGCTGCTTCTCCGTCTTCAGCAAGACTATTCAGGTACCACAGTAGTTTTCTCTTTTGTTGCACTGTGCCATTAAAAGATTTGCGTACATTGAACATATGAATGTAAAGACTGTCTTTCAAGAGGAGACTGAACCCATGAGCTTGTTTGGCGTCTTGTAAATATGTGTGATGATATATATTGTTATTGAACTTTACGTGACAGCTTGTGTTCACGAGCGCAGATTTGATTAATCAAATTTTTTGTGACGTGGTGTTGTGTGGAATGAGCTCTTGTTTACCTTTTCTTTTCCTAGTGGTTGGATGCTTCTTTAATGTTGTTGTCTCATCTTTTGTTTTACATTTTATACATTTTAGAATTGAGTATTACTTGGTATTCTTGATTTCTAGACGTATATGTTATGCCATAGTTCAGGCTCCTCCAATTTAACTGTATATTTGTTGTAATCACAATAAAGTATACAGTTTTCTGTGTAAGTAAATGTTCATAGATTATAGTTCATAAATATACCTTTTTGTCGTAGAGGAAATGGGCTGGAATCTCTTTAAACCAGGAGGTGGAAGGTAAGTGACAGCGTGACATTACTTTACATTACATATGTTGTTGTGTTTTTTTGTTAAAATTATATCCATTTTTAAATTTTTTTGTTCCCATAATAATTCCCTATTTTTAATAGGATTGAATCAATATTTTTGATTTTTATATATAAATAAAATAAAGTAAAAGACTTTTTTATTAGATTTTTTTTTTTACTTCCTATTGTTAAATGTTTTTCTTTTCCTTGTTGCAGTTAGTGTCTACAGCTTTGATTCATCAAGACAATATGTGGGAACAATGATGCTAGAAATCGACTTCTTACAAAAAAAAGTTGTTGACAGCAATCCATATGACTCGGATAAAATGGCAATTGAGTTTATTCAGTTTTTCAATGCACAGGCCTTTGCTATGGGCCAGCAGGTATGAGAATAAAATCATCACAACACATTTTTACCATTATAAATTATGCAGTGTTAATGAAATTTTACATTTGTGGGTCCGCAACAACAGTTTGCCTTTAGCTACTGTGACAAGCTGTTTGGTCTGGTCATAAAAGATATTGAGGCCATGGATCCCAGTATCCTCAGAGGCGACCAAAGCTCGAGCAAAAAACAGAAGGTACCTTGCTTTCAAGCTTTGAACGCAGATTTCTCAAATGTATTTATTTATTTATATTTTTTTATTTAATAAAAATAAATAAAATACATTTTTTTTTTTTTTTTTTTTTCAGATTGAGATTGGTCTGTTACACGGCAACAGTCAAGTAGTCTTTGAGAAAGCAGAGAACTCATCTGTGAACTTGACTGGTTAGTATTTATTCTACAAACACAGATTTAAGCATTTGTTTGGAATTGTATTTGATCACAATTTTTGCGCAATATGTCACAAAATATATATTTTTTCATTTAATCAACCTCTAAGTGTTTAAAATTCTTGTAAATCTATATTTAAGTATCAACTATTATTATTTATACATTTTTTTTTATACTGCAGTTATATCAAGACTGGTAATAAAAAATGTGTATATAACGATATCGAGAAATATTGAAAATGTATACTATATACAGTACCTGTACAGACGTGTAATAAAATTAAGTGAATTAATTTATTAAAATTGATTGACCCAAGTGTTTTAAGAAATGACACACAATAACACAATGATATTCAGAAAATAATATAATGCCATTTTTAGGCTCATCCATAATAAGTATATAGCCGTAAGATAAAACATGTTATTAAAAGTGGAAAAAGTGAAAACATACCACTAGATGGCAGTCAGAGTATAGGATTCAGGGCAAACATTTTCTTGTGTGAATTCTCATAGAATGTAGTGCATCACAATTTCGAGATGTTATATGTATTTGTGCATTGTGACACATTTTAATACACTTATTCTAGGAAAGGCAAAGACTAGAGGTTCTCGCCAATCCATCATCAATCCTGACTGGAACTTTGAACGCATGGGAATCGGAGGCCTTGACAAGGAGTTCTCTGACATCTTTCGCCGGGCCTTTGCTTCACGAGTCTTTCCTCCTGATATAGTGGAGCAGATGGGTGAGTTGTTTCTGAAATCTACTATCAAAACTTTAATTTACTTCTGCTCTATTTACAGTCTCTTTCAGTCGACAAATGTTTCTATCGAACTCACTGTACTATGTTATCTCAAAAAGTCAAATGAACTTTTTCACTATTTTCAAACCCATGGATAATAATGCATTTGACCTGTTAGTGTAATTGAAATGGAACCCAGCTTTACACAATTAAATAAGTTAGTAACCCTGAATTGTAGCGCAGCCTGACATTGCGTCAATCTCAAAATCTGAAGGCCCAGGTATGTTTTGTAGAGATCGCTGTCCCACAGTAGGGAGTTGGACCTGCCGTCCAGGAATTGCAGGTTTGAATCCTAA